>CAMGYJ010000002.1:10941842-11016257 GCA_946122785.1 Linum tenue | reverse complement strand
TAAGTATGGTGCCTCATCGCGACAAGCCTCCTCGCGTCAAGCCTCCTCGCGCCAAGTTGGTAGACCACCTTGTCGCGACAAACCTCCTTGTTTAAACACATCGCGAGTCTACAAGATATGTGGGGAGAAGGTCACAAAATAAACTAAGTTCAAGCGCCAAGCCTCCTCGCGTCAGGCCACTTCGCGAGTCCGCCAGGCCACCTCGTCGCAAGTCCGCCAAGCCTCTACTAAGTCTAAGCGCCAAGCCTCCTCGCGTAGAGTTTGGTAGACCGCCTCGTCGCGACAAGCCTCGTCGCGTCAAGTTTTGGTAAACCACCTCGTAGCGTTGTCGCGACAAGCCGCCTCGCCACGAGATCTGGAATAGCCATGGTAAAGGAAAGGGCAAGTAACAAGACGTCATTTCCAAAAGGGAGAGCCGACGGTTTGATTGAGAAACTGTCAATTACTCCACGTTCAAGGACACGTCAGCCACGTCCGGGAAAGAAGGGAAGCGGTTCTTTTTGGAAGTTACTCTCCAGACAGTTTTCTACGACGGTTATCACCTCAAGCCTATAAATAGGAGGAAGAGTTGTCATAGAAGGGGTTCGCCAAATTCACACCAGACAACACAATGTCAAATTTTATCCCTTTATCCTTTCCTCTGCAATTTTATCCGTAGTAGTAGATCTGGAGCTCTCACTGAACCTCCATAGGAGTAGGAGTAACTTAATGTAGATTTGTCTCGAGAGTCGTGTAAACATCGATCACCCTCGTTCGAACTGTGTTTGAAGAGGTGTAAACCGTGTTTAGTGATTGTTGCCCAAAGAAGTCAAAGGTGCAATCAGTTTATTTCAACGCAAGTTTTCTCGCCGGAGAACAGAACCGTTTAAACCTCTTAACAGTTAATTTTTAAGGAAATTATTTTACTCGATTTTATTTCTGGTTCGATTCAGTTAAAGACTACTTAAATTATAAATCATTTGAAACTAATTACCAAAGTGCTATAAAATGGTTATTTTTGTTAAAAAAATGTTTATTTACTTCAAACGCATATCTAGACGTTGTCTAAACATGTTATGCGCTAGGCAGGACCCAAACGCGCACATCCTTATGTTTAGCACCTTCGTTATCTTGGAATTTTGGAAGAAGACGTCGGTGAAGTGGTGTCAAGTGTCCCGATATGTGGAACTCGGGAACACCACGTATTCCCCAGTCGGAACACAATTACAGACGAGCCCTCAATTGATAATCGATACAAGGAATTATGTCTGCTAGCTTACTTCATCCACAAGCAGAGGAAACAATTCGTGATCGACAATGCTTGAAAAAGTTTGCTTCGCAATACCATAGATCACGAATTCCTGGCATTCATCTTAAAGAAAATTACCCGGCGCAGAGATGAATAATACAAGCTATCAACTGCACATTTCATCTGTGTATGTGTTTGATTTTTCCAACACTATTTATGACCAACTGTGCCCAAGTTTTGAAGTACTTGACGCTTATACATGTCCCCAGCACCTCGCTCTGGATCATAGCCAACTCTCACAAGTGACACTTCCTTACGCAAAACCAGACAAACTAACTCCCATACAAGTTCAGGGGCTATTTCGCTTCTGCTGTAACATTCTCCGGTAATCATTCTCAGCACACAAATGCATTGCAGGCCTGCTTTCCTTCCTGTCGATCGC
Source organism: Linum tenue (assembly GCA_946122785.1). Classification (NCBI taxonomy): domain Eukaryota; kingdom Viridiplantae; phylum Streptophyta; class Magnoliopsida; order Malpighiales; family Linaceae; genus Linum; species Linum tenue. Next base: position 11,014,587 of record CAMGYJ010000002.1, on the reverse strand, counting down.
GTATGAAAAACTATTAGCATGCTAGTATCCACTTCGAGGATTGTCCTAGCAAACCCCAAGACATATCGACCTTGATGGACTTACCAGCTGGAAATATTTCAGGAGAGGATCTCGTTCTTGCTTGCTTTTCCCTATGACACCTTCAATAGTTGATGGAAAGCCTCTTGAGGTATGTCAACTGACCCAACTCGCTTCATTCTCTTCTTTCCTTCCTTCTGCTTTTCCAGTAGCTTCCTCTTCCGAGTAATGTCCCCACCATAACACTTTGCTAGAACATTCTTCCTCATAGCTGAGATCCTGTGCCAAGGCAACATTCTCTCATTGATAAGATATTGCATTGCTCCTATACGGAATAATATCTCTTCACAAGAGTCGTCTAATTAACTTACGTCTCTCTAGCAACAACCTTTGACCCAATTGCTGCTTGTATGATTATCTCGAACATTTGCCTGCACAAATTAAAACCATACAATATAGTCAGAAAAGGAACATAAAAAAAGAGGTGAATAAAGGGATGGACAACTTGGGTTCAAAAGAGTACATCACCTATCTATGAATTTCTTCAACTTATCCACCAGTTCACGGCCCATACGTTGTGCCTTCAAGCTGTGCACAATTGTTGCCATGGCATCAACTGCTTGGCCATTTAGGAGAATATCGAGTTTCACCAAATCGGCTTGTTGGTATCTGTTAATGACACACATCAATCAATCTTCTAAAAACAAATGCTTTCCCCAACTGTTCATTGAACATACCACTTGTCTAATCCATCTCGATTTGATGTAATGTAAAGAGAAGTAAAATACTCCTACCAGAACCAGACAGGAGATGTCTAAAGAAGAGTACACAAAGCATAGTCATTCGGCAAAGGCCAATTACAACTATTTTTAACCCAATAGCAGCTGAGGTTAACCTATCAGTTATATTCATCTGAGAGCCAAGTTTGTTTGAGCTTTTCCATAAATAATGACCAGCTTGCACGTAAACCTCTAAAGGTGAAAGGAGAGAGAATCGATACATACTCTGAGTCTTCGTAGTCGAATGACGCATATCCTGATGTTATGCTCTTCAATTCATTGTAGAAATCAACAACTATTTCTCTCAAAGGCAAGCGGTATTTCATAAAGGCACGTTGGCTGCACCAAACATGATCGATTGAATCAAGAACTGAAAATATGACTTGCCATGTAAAACAAAGATATCTTGTCCTTGATCAAACTAACCAATTGATCGATGGAACAGACATTCAACATAGATTACCTATCAATGAATGAGTACTCCAACTGCTGCCCTCTTCTTTCCGAGCACAAGGTAATGACCGGGCCTACATACCTGTATGGTAAAGTGAAGCCCTATGAGGAACTGCATGGATGAATTATAATATGTGAGCTTACAATCTGCTGAAGCAAGAGTGGAGGGGGCTTACTCACTGGGGATAATAATAGTGGCTAACACCGTAGGTTCCCAACTAGCTGTAACTCGCTGCTTTGAGTTTGAGGGCAAAGCAGCAGGGTTTTGAACTTCCACTTTGCTAGTAAAGGCAACAACACAAATTATTGGATGGATAAACTTTGAGGCACAAATCTCAAATCATAATGATCACAAGTAATACCTTCCATCAGAATATTCGAAGATATATGGAACAGTTGGGACCGTGGAAATAATATGAGTTCCATATTCCTGTGAAGTAATGAATCATAAAAGAACAAAAGCATTGTCAATAAATCCAGTAACACATACCATAACACAGCTACCAAATGTGACAAAGAAAGATGAAAAGTTACTTGTTCAAGTCGCTGATGAAAAACATCCATGTGAAGTAAACCCAAAAACCCACATCTGTCGACAAAGTGCCACTGAAAAATGTAACTACGTACTGAATTAAGTAAATTCAAGGTCAAACAAAAGGATGATTTTGAAGCCACACCTAAAACCCAGACCAAGAGCAGTGCTACTCTCTTTAGTAACAGAGACACTGGCATCGTTACATGTCAGCCTCTCTATTGCATGGTTGAGTGCCTCAAAGTCAGATCCATCAGCCGGAAAGAGACCAGAGAACACCATGTGTCTTGCAGCCTTGAAGCCTACATTTTAAAGAAACATGAAAAGAGTAACAAAAAGAAACAAAAACATCTAGAGCAGAAACCAAAAAGGGATGTGTACCTACACTATGTTTCTAATGACACTTGATAGAGAGAGCTCGGAACAGAATTTCACTAAAGTGTTAATTTCAAGATTTCAGTAAGTGTTCACTATGGTAAACAAATGACACATGCATCCTAGCAGTTATTAAGTATTAAGCAAATTGCAAAGCTTTACGTCAATGTAGAGTTGTAAAGCAATACATGCCACGGAAAAGGTCGGTGATTCTCCTTATTCACCAGCCTAATATAACCATATACAACATCCCAGAATCATTCACCATACGCTTCCAATCTTCAACCCTTATGTCATTGTCATTAGTTAACCATTCAAGAGCTGTTCACCACATAGCACAAAGATTCTGGAAATAAGGTTTAACTCTCGGAAACATCATGTACGGCATAAACTAATCAGACACAAACAAACAAACATCGACCTTTAAGGGTCCAGGATCCTTTTTTCCAAAGATGCCAATACGAAGAATATTCTATAAATAAATATAGGCAACCAAGCCGTAAGGATAGTAGATTTTACATACCAGGAAGAGGCTTTACAATGGTTTTGGCGTGAAACAAAGTGTCTCCAATACGTGCTTCCTTAGTAGACCTCATTCCAGTCACAACATACCCCACTTGTCCAGTTAGAAGCACCCCAGTTTGAGTGAGTTCAGGATGCATGAAACCTACATCCAGAACATCATAAGTTTGACCCGTGGCAGCAGCCGATATCTTATCCCCCTTCCTCAACATCCCATCTACAACCGCCACATGGCAGATCACTCCCTTGTACTCATCATAATACGAATCCAACAAGAGCATGCGCAACAGGCCACTCCCTTCCCCAGGTGGAGGAGGTATCCTTTCAATGACGGCTGGCAAGACATGTTCAAGCCCCTGCCCTGTTTTGGCCGAGGTTAGAAGACAATCAGACGGCTCAAGATCAAACATCGACTTCAGTTGATCTTTAATTCGATCAGGATCAGCTGTTGGCTGGTCTATCTTGTTAATGACAGGGATAATTGTGAGGTTAGATTCAAATGCGAGATAGAAGTTAGCCACTGTCTGTGCCTGCACACCTTGGGCTGCATCAACCACCAAAAGGGCGCCTTGGCAAGCTGCTAATGATCTCGAAACTTCATAGCTAAAATCCACATGACCAGGCGTGTCAATTAAATTCAGAAGAAACGGCTGCGGCTCATTTGAACCATCCAAGCTCGAGCCTTGGAGATTGTACTTGTGGAACATCGTCGCTGTCTGAGCTTTCACCGTGATCCCCCTTTCTCTCTCTACCTAAGCCAATTCAAGTTTTCATCATCTACAATTCCAAAGTTTCCAAATTTTCAATAACCTAAGAGATGCTAAGAGAAAGCCTGAAGCTAGGCCACCGACGAAATGCGGGAACGAACCTGTAATTTATCGAGATACTGAGGCTGGCCATGGCCTCTTTTGATGGTGCCGGTGAGCTCCAACAAACGGTCAGCGAGCGTCGACTTGCCATGGTCGACGTGGGCGATAATGGAGAAGTTTCGAATTCTCTCCGGCGGGTACTGGGTCAAATCCACGGCTTCTTTGGCGTTTTGGCGGGGGTGGGAGCATAGCGCTCTTGCCAGCAACAAACGGTAATCACTTGAACCTGAGAGGCGCGAAGATGAATCGAATTGCTGAGTTGCTTGTAGCAAAAGTTGATGTCTGAGAGATTTGAGGGTTTTCGAAGCTCTGTGGAGAGAACCCATTGGCAGGGTTTTAGGAGCTCAATGGCTAAGAAGCAGAGCTCTGCAAAAGGCTATGCGCTGCGAAGGTGGAGACTTTCATCTCTTGAGATCCGAATTGGGCCGAAAATTTCCGAGGCCTGCCATTTTTTAGTTGTTTCGGGTCCATCTTAATGGTAACGGGCCGCGGTTGAGCCTAATTTCGGGCACAATTGGCTACTACAAAGACCTGCCACGTTTTTTATGAATTGATAAGTCAGTCACAATTATGGTTTGTGAAATTGTAATTGACGTGTTCTAAACAAGTTAGCAAGGTTGTCAACTCGCGGGTCGACCCACTTTTACTTTGATTTGGTGAGAAAAACGGGTCGCACGCACCCGTCGGGTCGACCGCTACAAGGTATCGGGTTAGAGGTCAAATTGTGTCATTTTTTTCTTTGGTTTGCGAAATGCGCATATTTTTCTTTTCACCTAACTCAATTTTTGGAATCCAAAGTTGAAAATTTGAATATTGATTTATATAAGTATGTATGAATTTTCACTATATGTTGGACCTAAGTACGACATGTTATTTTGGTGTAATATTTAATATTATAACTCATATGTTAGATGAGATTTTATATAATTTATCAGGATAAGTACAATATAATGACACTTTTCACATTTTCGGGCTAAAACGGGTGACCCATTAACCCTTGACCCACCAGCTCGTTCGGGTTCGGGTCAGCCCGCGGGTTGACAACCTTGCAAGTTAGTGAAACTATAATAGTCTTACAATTTAGTTCAACCGATAGAATAGTGGTGTATTAACGTTGTTAAACAAAAATAAAATATTACCAAAGGTGAGATAGCCTAACGGTAAAGCTGCTGCGACAATGAAGGTTTGGGAGTTGCAAATCCCAGGTTCGAATCCAAGCGAGGCCCGTTGGTGTTCCTGGAGGTACAAGGCTGTTGGGGGCGAAGCCCCGTTGATGTCGAAATTGATTGCAGGTGGCCCCCAGGTTTAGTAGGACCCTCTGTCACAAAGTGGCACGTGGGGCTGAGGTTCCTGGGTAATAAAAAAAACTAAAAATAAAATAAAATATTTAACCAGTGAGTGGCGGAGTCAGAAATCTAAATGAGTAAGCTAACTTTGAATGGTGATAATTAGGGAGGAAGTTAAGGTCTTAGAGACTAGTCTATTTCTTAAATTTATATGAATTTTACATTTATTTCAAAATTGAGTGGGACTATACTCCTCGTGGATATTAACGTATTAGTGAATTTTCCAATTTAACAACATAAAATAGGTAGATATGACCATTTTTAAGTCAATATGGGTGGTTGGATCTAAAAGTAAAAGATAATTAAAATTTATCGCATCCATAATTTTGATGTTTTTATGATACAAATTTATTTTAAAATAGATGACTAATATAAAAAATGTTATCACTATTTTATACCGATCAAGTGAAATGGATAGGTAGAGAAAGAAAGAATCAAAGAGGAGAGGCAGAATAACTGAACATAAAGACTTTTATTTTCGATAAAAAAAAAAAGACTCGTCATTCTTTAATAATTGCCATAAAACGTCAGATGCAGAGGGACGGTTCCCCATTTAACGATTGACTAACGTCAAATGTGTGGCCGGCAGCTAAATATATAGAAAGTAGAAACTCATCCCACTGCTACTTCTCCGCGCCATCTTTGCAGTTTCTCAACAAAAATGGAGCAACTGAAGCCAAGCCCCCCAAACTCCTCCCCACTAACGCCGCTCACGTTCTTGGAGCGCGCGGCCACCGTCTACGGCGACTCCCCTTCCGTCATCTACAACTCCACCACCTACACATGGTCCCAAACCCGCCGCCGCTGCCTCCAGCTCGCTTCCTCCATTTCCTCCCTCGCCATCCGACGCGGCGACGTCGTTTCCGTCCTCTCCCCCAACACCCCCGCTATGTACGAGCTCCACTTCGCCGTCCCCATGGCCGGCGCTGTGCTTAACACCGTCAACTCCCGTCTCGACGCCAGAACCGTATCATTAATTCTCCGTCACGGCGAGTCCAAGCTCCTCTTTGTAGACGCCGGGTCGGCGTCTCTAGCCCTCGAAGCCCTCTCTATGTTCCCTAACGACAAGCCGCCGCCTCGTCTCGTCCTGGTCAACGACGATGACGTGGCAGACGTATTACCTGCTGCCGTTCATTTTATCGGTACGTACGAAGATTTGGTAACCAAGGGTGACCCCGGGTTTGAGTGGGTTCGACCGGTTAGTGAATCGGACCCGATGGTCTTGAATTATACATCCGGGACCACCTCGGCTCCCAAAGGTGTGGTCCACTGCCACAGTGGCATTTTTCTGATGGCGCTCGACTCGCTGGTCAACTGGTCTGTCCCGACTCGTCCGGTCTACCTGTGGACCCTTCCCATGTTCCACGCGAACGGGTGGTCCTACACGTGGGGGATGGCTGCGGTTGGTGGGACCAACATCTGCCTACGCAAATTTACCGCAACCACGATCTTCACGCTGATCGAGAACCATGGGGTCACCCACATGTGTGGTGCGCCTGTGGTTCTCAACATGCTAACAACCAACTCATCCACAAACCCAGAAAACAAACAAGAGCTGCTGACCCGCCCGGTTCAAGTCTTGACCGCAGGGGCTCCCCCACCTGCCTCGATTCTCCATCGGGCCGAGTCACTTGGCTTCGTGGTCAGCCACGGTTACGGGCTGACCGAGACTGCCGGAGTGGTGGTCTCGTGTGCGTGGAAGAAGGAATGGAATCAGTTTCCCGCCGTGGAGCGGGCCAGGCTGAAGTCGAGGCAAGGGGTTCGATCCGTGTCCATGACCGAGGTGGCGGTTTTGGACCCGGGTACCGGATCACGGGTCGAACCTGACGGGTTGGCGGTCGGGGAAGTGGTCATGCGAGGCCCATCGGTGATGCTCGGGTACTTAAAGGACCCGGCGGCGACGGCGGCGTGCATGAAAGGGGACGGGTGGTTTTACACGGGTGACGTGGCGGTGATGCATGCGGACGGGTATTTGGAGATAAAGGACAGGTCGAAGGACGTCATCATCAGCGGCGGGGAGAATCTGAGCAGCGTGGAGGTGGAGTCCGTGCTGTACGGGCACCCGGCGGTGAATGAGGCGGCGGTGGTGGCCCGACCCGATGAATTCTGGGGGGAGACGCCGTGTGCGTTTGTGAGCTTGAAGAAGGAGTATGATCATGAATCAAAAAGGATGCCAATGACGACGGAGAAGGACATAATTGAGTACTGCAGGGCGGCGCTGCCGCGTTACATGGTGCCCAAAACGGTCGTGTTTAAGGATGAGCTGCCGAAGACGTCGACGGGAAAGATTCAGAAGTTCGTGCTCAGGGAAATTGCGCGGGCGATGGGGTCGCCGTCGTCGTCGACATTAGCAAGCAAATTGTGATGACGATGGTTATAAAAGGATAAATATGTGAGTCCATATATATCCATGGTGTGTATACAAAAAAAGACAAACTCTCATGCATTATTTCTATTTCGTTAAAATTTGTTTAATTGGTCGTGATAATACGTCGTGGTCGCTTTTTTTGTTATTATGCTAGATGGACAATTATTTACTACAAATATAAAATAATAAACAGTAGTGTGACATGCAGCGACGACTAACCAAATAGAAGGATCGACTAATGTTGAGCACATTGCTTTCTTGTCCTTGTTTTCCAGGCTGGGTTGCTGTCTCCTTGGAATCATGGTCTTTTTCTATAATATAATTTATATATTACTTTGCTTAATTTGAAGTTTTGAAACGTAACATTTATGTTACCATAACCTTACAAAGCATATGGTTCCGGATTGAAGATGTTTTGATGCTATTAACCGTGCAAGAATTCGTTATGCGGATTTATCCACCTAACTATTCATAGGAAGGAACTTAATTAGAAGAATTAGAAATTAGAGAAAAAAACAAAAAAACAAATTCGATTTGGGGGTAATCCGAGAGCATATGTTTATTATTACTCTAAGCTGGCTAACTATTTATAATGCAAACAACAGCCGAAGTCCAAAACTGACAAAGAAAAACAAGAAAAACCCAAAGATATAAAGAAAAAAACAATAAATCAAAGAAATTTGAGATTGAACTTCCGGTGTGATCTGAGCAAGACTGTTGGCGATCGTGTAACAAAATCTATATTCATTGAAAATAGCCAATCACACAATCTAAGATTCAACCCCATTCCAAGTTTGTTAACACAACCTGTATGGTGTAGGATAATCTAAGTGCATATGAAAGGAGACAATGTCATTTTTTTAAAAAAATCTTTTGCCTCCATCTACAAAACAATGGATCTACACACAAAGTTTCACATATTAGCTGAAAATAGATTTTGTACTTTTTTTTTTATTACGGAAGTAGAATTTATGCAAGGTAAGAGATTTTTTCTGGGTGAAAGTTGAAACAATAGTAAATAAAGAAGATTGCTAATGAAAACCACCAAGCCCAATTGATTTCTCATCGTTCAGTAAATGAAATCACATTCCAAATGTGTTTTTTTTTTAATAACAGGAAGACCCTCCACGGTCACCACCTTCGATAAATAGGTCATAGTCACCAATCCATCTCCCTTACCACCAGGCTAGGCTATGTGAACTTTGGCCAGTCCAAATGTTGTACTAAACCGACTGCTACATGCTCCAATTAAGTTTCAAACCCAGCATGCCATATTAGAGAAATCTTTCCTTCTTTCAACTATTCCATGTCCGGCGCCATCAGTCCATCACAGTATCTATTTTTTATTAACGTAGACCAGAGAACGGCAACAGATCAAAAGCGGTAACGATAAATTAATCTCCTTCCGCCTCCGGCTGCCGCCACCGTTTTTGACAGCAACCAAACATGCATGCTCCTTTTCCCATTGCGCACCCAAATGCTCGATGCAAGTCCGCATATATCATTGCACCACTTTCTATAAATTGATTATGTGTAGAACTATAACGAGTTCACCGCGAAAAAAACACATAAATAAAAAGAGTACGTACAGGAAAACATGAAAGACGACATGGAGTCTCTTACCGGGCAGGCGGAGCTATTACAACACATGCTGGCCTACGCCGACTCCATGTCCCTCAAAGCCGCCGTCGACCTCCGCCTCCCCGACATCATGCACTCCCACGGCGGCTCCGCCACTCTGTCCCAGCTACTCTCCGCCATCGACCAATCATCATCATCTTCCCCAGCCGACGCCTCCACCCTCGTCCGCATCATGCGCCTCCTCGTCCGCAAAAACATCTTCACCACGTCATCCGACCACCACCAGGAGCCGCGCTACGGCCTGACACGTGTCTCCAAGTGGTTGGTGCGTGGATCCTCGGGCGAGGAGCTGAGCAGCCTGGCCCCGGTGTTGCTGTACGACAACCACCCTCTGTCCGTGACACCGTGGCATTACCTCGGGGACTGCGTGAGGGGAGGCGGGAACGCGTTCGAGAGGGCCCACGGCCGCGGGATCTTCGAGTTCGCGTCCGGCGAGCCGGAGTTTAATAGATTGTTCAACGAAGGGATGGCGTCGGCGACGAAGATGATGACGCCCGCGATGTCCGTGCTGGATTACGACGGGCATGGGTTCGGGTCGATCGGGTCGCTGGTTGACGTGGCGGGCGGGATCGGGGAGAACGTAGGGGAGATCGTGAAGGTGTTTCCCCACGTGAGAGGGATTAATTTCGATTTGCCGCACGTGGTGGCGACGGCGCCGCCGTGCGATGGGGTGACGCACGTCGGTGGGGACATGTTCGAGTCCGTTCCAGCTGCGGATGCTATCATGATGAAGGTAACGACTAAAGTCACTAAACTAACTAATTTCATAACTCTGATTTGTTAAGGAAGTGATTCGGATTTATACATGCTAACTTTCTCAATAATTTGGGTTATTATTATTCGTTGGTTTATATAGCATATGTTATCAAAATTGACTTTTCTTTCAGATCATGTGTTCAAATACTCACGATCCTATATTAATCATTTGTTTAAGCACATGATCATATGACGGTGTAAAATTCAAGTTTATAAGTTGACATGTAAAAAAGTGGTTTAAAATTTATACATGAATTTCTTTCTAACTCGAGACTAATTTGTTTATAACACTTATGGACAACAATGCTACAAACATAAAAAGGTTGAATTATCTAAAAATCATGTATACATTTCGTTTTGTTTATGTTTTGTAGTGGATACTGCATAACTGGAGCGACGAGGACTGCGTGAGAATCCTAAAGAACTGCAAGAAGGCAATCCCGAAGAAGACAGGAAAGTTGATTATCGTGGATATGGTGATTGATCCAGAGGGGCAGAGTCCTTTTGATGATGCAGGCCTGTTGGTGGATTTACTCATGATGGTGCAGACTTCTGGTAAAGAGAGAACCGAGGCTGAATGGAAGAAGATTTTGGAAGAAGGCGGGTTTCCTCGATATAAAATCATCAAGATCCCAAGCTTGTCCTCCATCATCGAAGCTTATCCTAATTGATCCATTGATGGCAATCACCAAACAATATCCCTGTACTCAAAATATTTGATATTGTTTGTTGTTTCTGGTTAGTTAATTATAAGTTGTCTTATTCATCTTTGGTTCGATGCATGTTATGGTCACTTTGGCTATAAAGACCTATCTATCTAGTCATCATTTTGATGTTTTCCTTTGTCACCTTGTCACTTTTAAAAATTTTGATCGCTATTTATTTATTATTATCGATCTTTCTCTCGTAACCTTCCATATTCGGTTAGCTACACTTAGGGTCATCTGGAATTCTTGATTCTCGTATAAATGTATTAGAAAATTGTGTATCCTAATTACGCGTGTTATAAGAAATGTAGATTATAAAGTGTTTGAAATTTTAGTAAAAAAGACATTTCAGTTTGAAAATACATTTTTACCCTTGCTAGCCTACGTCTCCATTTCCTCCTTCTCATTTGTGTTCTTGGGTAAATATGGAATAAAATCTCAAAAACAATTATGCATATTTATTATTTAACACAACACGTATTCTCAATACAATTATTTCATAATTATATCAAACAACAATGGATTCTGTCAGATATATCTGTATTACTAAAATTTGAAAGCTTCAAAAGATACCAAAACACACATCACATCAATATATAGAAAATATAGTATATTGAGGTAACTTAAAATTGAGACATAATATTATTTCACAAGGACTAGTTATCATAACATCATCGAGAACCTTTCTTCGCACCATACATATATGAGGAAAAAAACCAACTCGAAAGACAAGAGCTTTAAACTTAACCAGTATAGCTTATTTTGTAATCACGGTTTATTGTTAATCATTCATGATGCTCCTTATTTAATTTCTTGACTCTGTTGTTTTGTCAACCGCCTTCTCTTGCTTAGCAGATTTCTTCACTGTGAAAGGAATACATAACAGCATAAAGAAACATTAAAAGCTGAAGATGTAATGTAACAGAAAGCATCCATTACTAAATATATCGAATCAAACACACCCTAATTAAAAGCAACCTACCATTGGTTCCATTAATCGTCGACGTACTATCCACAGTTTGTCTATACCGGCAACAGCGGAGACATAAGTGAGGATAAGTTTTGTAATCACAACAATAACCATGGATACCACATTGCTTGCTTCTTGTTGGTCGCACTTGGCTTCCTGTGTCCAAGTTCAGTAAAAAAAAAAAAAATGGAAACTACATATGAATAAGTAACTACAACACCGACAACATCACATATTTTATTACAACAAAAAATACATCTCAACATGAAATCAGAATTCTTTAATTTTCATCGATGTCGATCTTTTATTTCAACGGGTTATAACCTTTAAATTGAATTATAATTAATTAAGCATAAGATAAAACGTGATCAACGAAAATCATTTTTAGAGAGAAGAAAATTTTCATAAAATAATACATAGTTATATAATCATTTGGTAGGGATATGTTTTTTTATAATGGCGACTCGTATTATTATTAAGTAAAGAACAAAGAGCAAAATTAAAAATCAAGAACCAGTTGCTCCCAATAACTCGAGTTATTGGGATCAACTGGTTCTTGACATGGTATCAGAGCCTTCTGTGACCGAGAGGTTTTGTGTTCGATTCCCGGTGACCCCCATTTGTTAAGCACATGGTATTCTTGTCTTCAGACCTGTGCAAACTTCAATCCCTTGTGAGTGACTTTCGTTTGAGGGGGCGTGTTAGTGTTATGGACTTGTGTTATATGATCCACGATTGAACCTCTCCAACAACTCGAGTTATTGGGATCTAGTTCTTGATAGAAACAAGGCAGATGTTTTCCGATTCAAGCCCCCGGTATATATGGTGGAACACAAAGCAAGAGACAACCCCTTGGTAGGAATATATTAGATTGCATAAGAAAATAGAGTTTTGATTGGAATACTTTCCTTAAGTCTCCCTTTTCTCTTTTTTTTTTTGTTCCTGGGTAAAGATGGAATAAAAGTTCAAAAAGAAATGCATGTGCTTAACAGTAACACAAAGTGCATTCATAATACATACATGCATCTCATTCCCACTCCCCAAAAAAACCAAACAATGATATTATATATTCATATAAAATACACCATTCAGAACTTGGAGCTTCAAACGACAACAAAACACACATATCATATCAATACAAAATCCAGTACATGGTGATCATCAATTGCATTAGAAGACATAATATAATATAATATCACAAGAACAAGAACAAGTTATTACAACGTCCTTGTGATACTTTTTTGGTACATTTTTCAGAAAAAAACAACCCAAAGAGAAGGAACTTTGAACTTTATAAGAAAGTTATTTTGTAATTACGTCGTATTGGATGATAATCATTCTTTTTTATTCATGAAATTCCTCCTTATTTAATTTATTGACCCTGCCTTCGTCTCCTGCTTATCCGATTTGATCGTCGCTGTGAAAGGAATACCAACATAAAATAAAAGGAAATAAAAGGTGATAATGATACAATGAAAAAAAATTCATCTGTAAATATATCTAACCAAACAAGCCCTAAACGAAATCTACCTGTGGTTCCGTTAATCGCCGACGAGCTATCCGCCGTATCCTTACAGCACTTCTTACAGGTGTAACCACAACAACAATATCCGGCCGCACATGGTGGACTCGAGTAGTATGCTCCTGCGTCCAAGTTCGGTGAAAGAAATTGAGAACTATATATGAATCAAGTTTGCGAAATTATCTTGGAGGTTGTATCGGAAAATTGAACGGTAAGATATTCTGTGATGAAATCTTGGTTAATCATGGTTCAACCGTTTCGTACCACTAAAAATCACATGTCAATTTGGCTTACAATAAGAGATTTTTACAGTCGAACTGCCTGTATTATTTGACAAATAGTGATATGAGTCAATAATTACAATACCGACAATAACCCAACTCTTTTATTTCACATTTCTTTTAACCATTAAATTTAAAAAATAATCAGTTGAGCACGAGATAGATCAGATTAACAAAGTCATTGACTAGATACAGGTGACGGTGTTAGACTCAAGGTCAACAAAATTCGTTAATAAATCGTGATAACACGAGTCATTGTGAAAGGTGTAAGAATTAATGAACAGTATGTCATAAACTTTACATAAATATGTAAAATGACAATCCAAACCACATCTATACATGCACAAAGTTGTACACTTCAGTGCATCATACCTTATATCTAAATCAATTAATTGTTGGTATTGGTGTTAACATGCATTATCAAAGAAACATTGGTGTTATCATGATTCAAATTCATAATCACAAATGTTCAACGCTTTGATACCCATCAACAATCTTACAAATTATTTAGTTTCAATTAATAACTCGATTAGAGAGAGAGAGAGAGAGAGAGAGAAAATCTTGAAGGGAACTTACCTGACGCAATAAGCAGCTTTCTAGTGGCGGCAGTGATGGTGATCATATGTTGATTGTTCTCGTATAGAGCGGCATCCAAAGACTGAAGGGATACTGAAACACAAATTACAAGAGCCAAGAGAAAGGAAAATATAGTCTTGATTTCCATTGTTGTTTCGTATACTCCTTAATTGGCTGGACAAGAAGTTGAGGAAAACTTAACTGACTCAGAGGTATAGAAGCTAAGGTATATATATATACATTCATTCATCGCCGTACGTTGGATGCTCGATCGCATCACAACATCAAAGTGAGACAATATTATTTCCAAGTGTTTACTTTGCGGTGGAATCCATATACATATAGATAGATAGATTGCTCTCCAATAATATTGTTGTTATTTGACAATTTTGTGTTGTCCACATACAATTTTCGATGTGAACATGAATATTTAATTATTTATAGAGAGTTTGTCAATTTTGGTGGTTATTATTTAATACGGAGTTCTGCATATACAATTCAGTTGCCATTATAAAAAGGCCATATATGGAAGCAGATCAAGAATTCTTAAATAGGTGTTTTAGCCAATGAAAATAAGTATATAGAAAATTAAATAAAGAAATAAAAGTACGATTCATAAGGTTCACAATTTCATTATGTTTTACAGAGAACCATAATGATTTTTCATATTCTCAAATGCTTGTAAAATATATGTGTTGCTTATATTGCGAATCAAGTTTTTTATTTTTTTTATTACACACCGCTAAACAAACATTCATAATTGGTCACTCAATCAATTCTAAATAGCATCCTTATTAACTTCATAGTCAAGAAATTAAAGACCTTTTCGCAGCTTGCGGTTGTAACATGTAGAGTCAATGTGCTAGTTTGGCTCTGCTGTAGCTTTTGCACAAGTAGTTTTTTGGCTGAAACTTTTAGAAAAATATTTTTGCAAAAAAAGCAGTTGAGGTTTGACTGAAAAACTATAGGAAGTGCTTTTTAATATTAGAGATTATGTACTACAAATAATTTATAATATAAAATATGAATAAAAATTATAAATAAAATGGATCTTGTTAGATTTTTTTATATATTAAATAACATGATTTTATAATTTTTTTATTTTTAAAATTATAAAATAAAATAAAATTATATTTTCTTAAATAAAATTAAAATATAGTAAAATAACCTTATATTTTCATAACAGCTTCTCATCCGTGCAGCTTGTCAAATTGGGTCAAACATAGGCAATACTGACTTCGAATGGGAAGTTGGAAGGGTGGTGGCAATGGCATGCGTTAGTTTGGAAACTTGAACGAGAATGGGCGCGCTACCGCCCGAGCACCGAGAATTGGAAGGTGGTGGCATGTTTAGATTCTAGAATGGATGTGATGGCATGAATCTTTGGAGTCTAAGTACATGGAAGTGATGAGATTCATTGAACGGAAGAAGCTCAATGGACATTCAAAGACTACTGAGGGTTCGTGTAATTAATAATAACGGGTTGGGTGTCGTTGGTTCGTGAGATTTATCACAATTTCATGCATTTTGTCGAAATCTCTCATCTGGGAAATGAGTCTCGAATAAGAAATTTAGGGGTCATGGGGATTTTAAAAACCCATAAACATGTCATTTTGAAATAGCTACTCTTAGATTTTTCTGAAATGCCTCATTATTTTCTTTTTCTTTTTTTTTCAAAAGTATCCTTGTTAATTTCATAAATGAGGTGTGTTCGCGTCAAACACAAGTCAACTTTAAATAAGCAAGTTTTATTTTATAAGAAGCTTTTAATAAGCAAGTTGAGTTTGAACTCTGCTCGTTTATTAATGAGTTGAGCCTAAATTAAATCAAAAGGAGTTGAGGAATCGAACCAACTATTAAATGTCTCTGTCCTTTTTCTTTCACTTCGATTTCTTCCTTTCTTTCTTTGTTTCACAGTACTGTTTCATTTATCAAGTTTAATATATATCATCCTCAACAAAAAAAATAAATAAATAAAAAACTAATTCGATTCGATTTATTTACAGTGCTAAATACATTGGCATGTCCAATGATTCTACTAAGAAATGTCTATTAAAATATTGAAGTAGATAAATAGTATAAGAATCCTTCTACTGTTTGATTTGCTTATATTCGTGGTTTGGAACCTTGATTTGCATATAGGTGTACTAAGAGAATGTTCAGTATTTTGATTATATGTAACTGGCTTCGGTCCACAATATATGTGACCTTGTGTTATTTTTGTGGTATTAGTTATTCCAATTATCTTTTGAAAAAAAAAAGATTAATAAATTATTTGAAATTTTAAATATTTGATGTTATAAGTGATATGTTGAAAATACTTTCATGTCCTTGCTAGGTCTCCCTTTTCTCCTCCGTTTTTATGGTCACTCCTCCTTTATTTTGCTTCACTTTTCTCCTTCCTTCTTTTTTTAGTTTTTGGGCAAATTAAATATGTAATATATAAAAGCTCAAAAAGAATGAAGCATATATCAAGCAACAATATATTCTATAAGATATAGGGACTCGCATAATAAATATTCAGAATTTGAAATTTCAAACGTAAGAAAACACACAACACGTCAATACGAAATAGATTACATTGAGATCACAAGGACTAATCATAATGACATCCTTGAATTTCTTTTTCCCGCACGATCGATAAGTATTGGAGGAAGAAAAAAAAAAACTCAACTTAACCAGCATAGTCTGTTTTGTAACCACTGTTTATTTGTTGTATGACAGGGTACGTACATACTACTATGGTATTCCTTTCTTTAATTTTTTGGCTCGGTTGGTTTGTCTGTCGCGCTGGACGGAGCCGTCTCTTGCTTATCTGATTTCTTTGCTGTGAAAGAAATGCATAACAACATAAGGAAATATTAAAAAATGTGAAAATGGAATAGAAAAAGCATCCATCTACAAACACATCCAACCAAACACTCCCTAGAACAAACCTACCTGCAGTGGTTCCGTTAATCTCCGGCGACGAAGTATCCTCCGTCGGTGGTCTGCGGCAGCACTTGGGACAATAGTTGTAAACCGGATCGTAAAGACAACAATAACCGTAGGTCCCGCATTCTTGGTAGGACGTTGGTCGCACTTGTGTTCCTGTGCTCATAAAATTAGAGATTTAAAACTACAGATTCTTTAATGTTCATCAAAGTCGGTCTTTAAGCTCAACGTAAAATGAGATTAAGAAAAGTCATCGTTGATTGCGTAATTAGTGGTGGCAATGTAGTTTTTTTTATGAATCTAAGTGGTGACAGTACTCTTATTATGGACGACTCAGTTCACCATAGTAACATAAGGTCAACAAATTCATTGACTAAATCGATCGTTATAAATAATAACCCCAATCGATGCGAGCATGCAAAGAGTTAATGAACATTTCCCCCTTCTTTTAATTGCATGTATCCCTAGATGATTATCATAAGTAGGGGTGTCCATTCGGGTTCGGTTTTTCGGGTTTACCGGAAATCGACCCGATTATATACATTTTCGGGTTCGTTTCGGGTTTTTCGATTTCATATTCGGTTTTTCGGGTTTCGTCTAAAAACCTCCAATGCAAAGAACTCAGCCCGTATTCTTAAGCATTCGGGTTTTCGGATTTGCTTTAACCGAACCGAACCCGACAAGGAATTTTCGGTTTTCGGATAACCGGAACCTGAAAGTCCTTATCGGGTTCGGTTTTAGTGGTTTTCGATTTCGAGTTTTTTGTTCGGGTAACCAAACCCGAACCGAACTAACACCCCTAATTCATAAGCATTCAAAGCACCCTTGATATCCGTCAATTATCATCGATTTCACTCCAGTAACTTAACAATTAGAGAGAGAGAGAGAGAGAGAGAGAGAGAGAGAGAGAGAGAGGTTCTTGAAGGGAACTTACCAGCTGGCGAAAGAAGCAGCTTCCTGGTGGTGGCGGTGGCGGTGGCTATCATATGTGAATTGTTGTCGTGTAAAGCTGCATCCAAAGGTTTGGAGGACTCTGCAAAAGCGAAAATTACAAAGGCCAAGAGGAGGAAGGATACCGCCTTGATTCCCATCGCTAGCTGTTTCAGATGCTACTACCTATATAAACTGGCTAGTTAATTTATATGTGAGTGTCGGGCAAGCTCAGGAGGATTAGCACTATAATCAAACTCAGGTGACTCAAAGGCATGGGGATTAGGGAAGATTTATATATTCATCAATCATCACCGCACGCTGGATGCTCGATCGCTTCCCAACATGGAAGTGAGACAACACAATATGCATCGATCTCGCTGTCCAATAAATATGTTATTCATGTTGTTGTTATTTTATCCTTTTTAGCCCCTTTCAGGGCTTAAATGAAGGTGATGACAAAGAGTGCATTTACATTGAAGTGAAAGAAGATGATATAGGACCCCCGAAAGACTAGATAGTGTTAAGAACGGGTCGGGATAATCAATAAAGCAAAAAAGTAAAGAATATATATTGTAGATTAATTAGTTAGTTCACGGACACGAGAAAGTTAGTTTCATTATACTTGAGGAGATTATAGAGTACAAAGGGATATAAAAAGTATACATAGTATTGTTCCAAACGGCCTAAATCTAATCCAATATGGTAAAGAACAACGTTACAAAGGCAGACTCTGAACAGAAACCCAAATGTGTATACGCGCTCGTAATCCAATTCAAGTTTAGTGAGGGATTATATATGTAACATGTTTAAACAATAAAATAGTTTAAGCTAAGTCTTCAGAATTTGGGATCTATCAAGTAATTTAACCAACGAACGTTTCATTATCATTACTAAAAGCGAAGACGTTCCAGAAGTAGCTTTCAACGAGTTTTGAGGAGGTATGAAGAGAGTAATCGAATGTGTGGGTATAACGATTGGTCTGAGAATTCTGTTAAGGGGTGTATTTTAACAAACTGGAAAATAAATTTTTAGTATAAAGTAGGAAGAATTACATCATATGTCATTAAACTTTAACAAATGGGAGAAGGATATAATTAAAGTGAATCTAGGATACGTGGTACTATGTAAGTTAAGTCAATTAAATGTGCATCCTCTCATTATTCCGTTTGTTTAACTAGCGGAGCAAAAAATAAGATCTTAGTTTATGTTGTTTCTATGAATCACAACCCTTAATTATCTAAATCATAAAATCTCAACTCTAAGATACTGCAATCAGTTTGGTGCATATGTTTTCACGAATCACAATCGTTAATTTATTGCTTTTAATTAAATTATTTGTTGTATATGATATAGAAAATTAATACATATATTTTAATATTTAATATTAAGCATATATAATATCATGTCCAAAATAATAATTAATTCTAAATATTATTTTCTTACTCAGAATAGGTCATATATTCACCATCACCGTACGTTGGATACTCGATCGCTAGCCAACATCACAGTGAGACAAAACAATATTAATTCGTTCCCCAACCCAAGCGTTTGTTTTGCGGCCGGGCGGGAGGGATCCAATGGTACTATATATTATTGTTGATCGACAGTTTTGTATTCTCATCCAAATCCATTAGTTAATTTATAGGGTTATATGTATAATATGCCTCTCTACTATGATGTTTTATCAAACATGTCCCTCTACTATTTTTTACATCAAACATGCCCTTGTACTTTGGAAAACTTATCAAACATGCATTTTGTTAAAATTTTCATAAAAAAACCGTTAACCAAGACCGAACTTTGGTTTGGGCGACCCAAATATCTAAAATATCCATAATAATTTCACTTTAGAGTTTTTTTTTGTTCTTTTTTTATAGCCAAATAATTCTAATAATTTCACTTTGATGAGACCTAGAGAAATAAAACAAGGGTCAAAATTGACATTTCCCCTCCCATTTATCGATGGCAGGTCGTCTAAATCTCGGTTCAACCATGATTGATGATTTTTTCAATGGAAATTTCAACTGAAGGGCATGTTTGATAGATTTTCCAAAGTACAGGGGCATGTTTGATGTAAAAAATAGTATAGGGGCATGTTTGATAAAACGTCATAGTAGAGGGGCATATTATACCTATAACCCTAATTTATATGTATGCTCAAGTGGCGATGACGACTGTACCTAGTTATTATCTTTTTTTGAGTGCCTTGCCGAAATCTATTGATGAAGTGAAGAACACCAAATTACAGTGAAATACTAATGAATGCATGTTCTTACTTCTTACAACGAAAGAGGAAGTCTTGGGCCCATTTGGAACCCGTCATGTAACTCATACACAAGTTAACATTCGATTAGTATAGTTATCGAGACGTTCCAAAAGAATCTCGGCCTATTCAGAAGAATCATTAATTAGTTGTGAAATCCTACGGTGGCAGATTCCAAATTTTTGAAAATTTTGAGATATGTTAAGTATTTTAACCACCATCAACGTTTTATTATCATTGTCAAAGAAGAAAACGTTTCGAAAGAAACTCGATCAAAAGTTCATCAGCAACGTGATCAGTGAGTGGCTACGACAAGACAAGAGATTTCAAATTTTGGGCAAATTAAATTGGGATATGTCAGAGTGTCGAGTAATTTGGCCGATGTTTAGCATTTTGTTATTCTTATGATCGAACATGGCCTCCATTGCAGCCAGTGATGGCAAACGGTGGATGGGCGGGTATTTCAATATCTATACCTATCCCGTAAAAATCACGGGTCGGGGTTAGTAATACACGCATGGGTATTGATCGGGGCGGGTCGATCTACTTTTGTATTTTATTTGGGAAAAAAAGACACACACCGTTTTTTAACTTTTTACGATAAAATGAAGGGAAAATATTTTATGAATGAAAATAGTGATAATAGAATGAGTAATTGAGTCTGATTAGTTGAAAGATTAAGCCTAACTAGTTGAAGACAAATCAAAATAGGAAAAATATAAATAGATATGGTAAGAAATTGAGATAGAATAGACTAAAAAGCAGGCCAATGTGCGTTAATAGTAGATACTCATACTATGTTGGGCCGAGCTGCACCAGCTGAAGTAGAGCCCATGTCTTGTGCTCACTTGGTCTCCTCATGGTGCATGGACTCTCATAATTCCCACGTCAAACATGTAACCCTAGAAGACAGTAACATAGGGTATAAATACATGTACTCGGCCATGTGCCTGCCGTCAAGAGCAATAATACAAAAACTCAATCTTCTCGTGGACGTAAGCCTCACCACTCTGGTGAGGAAGGACCACGTTACGTCTTGTCTCCTTTACGATTTCAGCACAATTTCACATACTATGCTCCACACTTGCCTGATACCCACTCTATCATGAGTCGTGTTGAATAATACCCGACGGGTGGGTCAAAATTTTCATCTCTAATCAGGTTCAGTTTTGATTTTGGATGATCGTTTTTGTTTTTTGTTTTTTTCCCCCACAGAGATGATCGTTTTTGTTTACGCGAAGCCTCTGTTGCAAAATTATGCATGGATAGGTCTTGTTTTCTTACGGATCTACTGCCACGATACGTTCTCACAATTGTGTTGTGAACCCAATAACCGAATTTGACATGAAGCCTCCCTATTGCAATTTGCATGGATTGGTCATGTGTTTTGTTACGGATACGCCCACGGGCCCAAGAGTGAGTTAGTCCACTTTCGTTGGGCTTAATTGTAATCTCACCTCGAGCCCAATTAGGTTCTCTTGGTTGAGAAAAAGCTCAAGTACTCCAACTGGCCAGCCGGTGCCGGCCAGCCACATATAAGAGAGAATCTTTTATCTTTCTCTCCTTGTTTCAATTATTCCGCGTACGGCACGGAACCGGCAACAAGCGTTCGTTCGTTCACCAGGTCTAATCAATGCAATGGCAAATGCAAAAACTCAAAAAGAATTCATTCAATGGCTGGCCGCTAGCTATCTCGATGTCGTCAATGGAAATTAAATAGCAGCAGCCTGCCAGTGCCAGTGCAGCAGGGCATCTTCTCCATTAAACTACAAGAGTACAGAACATGGCCTGCCTGCTTGGCAATCAAAACAAACCAACCCAGTCAATCCCATCTTTCTCTTATCAAAAATTTACCCACCGTCATCACAATAATGAAGTCCAGATCAGACATCAGAAAAACGCGCAGAGACACTTAAGAAACAAACCAGAGATCGGAGCCAACTACTAAAGCTACTGTCTTGAATCTATTTATCTAACTACTGGTATGACTTTTAGCACAAGAGTATATGTAGGACGAGGTCAAGTGCTGTCTCGGATAAGGATATGTCAGGTTCATGATTTCATTATTTCATTCTATCCAAATCATTGCATACTCGGATACTCCTGAATTCTGTTTTTGTGTGTCTTCAATTCATTTGTTTTCAGCCCGTTGTTACCTATCCCTTCAATTAGAGGTTAAAAGAACAGAGACCATGTCAACTTAGAAGAGGCAGGCCAAGGCAATTCTAGAGATATTATTAATGATGGAAAAATGTCTTCATCGGTCCCTCACTAGCAAGTAGCAAGTTGTTGACAATATTCAAAGTGTCGACATCACCATCAAAATCCAATGTTTTGACATGCTTGGATTGGAGGACTAATTAACAGACGGCCTAGGTAGTAGGAAACATACATAACCCATCTTACGATGAATTAAAATGTTAATAAACACAGTTACATGGTACCTTTCGTAAGAAAGGGTAATATAAGACGACAAAGGAAAGTAGTGCGAGACAATAGCCCTACTCCATAACAAAATGCATGTACATATATTTCATTTTATGTGCGGATATGTTTGTATTATACCGAATGTTGAAAGCCTAGTTTTAATGAGTGTGATATATAGATCTTATATTGAATATATTTGTTTTAATTCTATAAAAACATTTTAATTAAATTTGGGGTTTATGATAAATTTGGGATCGTACTTTTTTCTTCAGATTCGGAGAGCTTCTGATCATAGAACAACCTTTTTTTGGTACCATTGGAGATGGACACTGAACAATGAGACACTCAATACACAATTGAGAACCAAATTTTAGTAACGAGTTATCATACAACTTGGACATTTATTCATATCCACCATAAGTTGAAAATACAAATAAGGGTAAATGAACAAATAGAGATAAAAAAAAATCAATATATATGCCATGAATCTAGCACCATAGCAAGCAAGCAAGTAGATATCAATCGTTGCAAATTTCACATCACTACTTTATGATCTGGTTCATTCATTTACTCTTTTCTACTTTTCTATTGGATGGGTCTCGCGACATTCATGAATATTGTTCATCAAATACTTCCAATCTTCGTGACTAGTGGACTGTTTGTCTGTGGAATTCGAAAAATGAAAGCTTTGGTCGAAATTCTGAATTTTGAAATGTGAAGGATTTGACAAAGTTTTGTTATATGTGTTGTTGGATTTGATCACAAGATTGATATACTAGATTTGTTGGCACGCTCAAGGGTGTCTGGTATGGGATATCAGTTACTAAAAGTCAAATTTCAGCTCAACTCAAAAGCGACAGTGGCCTTACGTACCTCGAGCTTGGAGATCGATCATCAACATGTAAATATCACTCAATCATTTGCGTTCTTCATGATAGGATTTGGGAGGTTTGAGTGGTAAATGTTTTTAGAGAGGCAAGTTTTTCTCATTGATTATACCATTCGTTAGACCTAGGAACTACATTCGTCTCGATGATCCAAATGTCCGATCAAACTTGTTCTATTTGTAATAATTAAGAGATAGTGTTGTTTTACACAGGGGTGGTCACGTCCACCTAGTGTTGGAGGATGTTGGGTAGTCCTTTTGATTATTTCCTTCTCCCTTTCCTTTTCTTTCCTTTCCTTTTCCTTCTCGTTTTGGGTTGGCTGTGTGTTCCGGGATCATCCCTCCTGATCCCTTTTGTTTTTGTTTCTGATACTTGTACTCTGGGTTTCTTTCTTATTTAATTAAAGCTTCACCTTTATAAAAAAAAAAGGAGAGATAGTGTTGTTTTTCACTTTGTTTTTAAATACATAACTAGGAAGGAAAAGCCCGCGCTACGCGGCGGGCAAAACAGGTTGTAGAGATATTAGTTTGCTTCAAAAGACAGACAAAATGAATCTTTTGATCGCTACCCAAGTGAACCATATGTACCTCGCGTCAGGAGGCTTGTAACATAACGTTTAATTCGTATCCATTTCCAAGTTGAACACATAGTATACACTTTACAAATATCAATTATATCCATATAACTCTAAAAGTATAATTACTTCTCATTCTAACATTTGAATGGACACATGAACATAGTGCATTGGAAATAAATTCTAGATACATTGAGAACGTACTTTGCACATATTAACATTTTGCGACACAACAACAATGCATTTAGGGGAAAAAACATGTGAAAGGCCATATTAAATAGGTAGTTAGGATAGCATCAAATCATAAACTCAGCAGAAAAATCATTGCACACACCATGCAAAATTGCCATTACTTGCACTATCTTCCATTCCATCGCCTCCTCTTCTCAGCAGTGACAGATATAGCTTCCCCCTGATACAATCACTTGAGTCGAATTAGGAAATCATTTAGTTAAATATTTGTAACTCACAACTATCAGGAAATCATTAAGTGATTAATCATTCGGCAATCATTGAACACATACTCAAGTCCATGGAGATTGATCCTAATCGTGGCTCTTGATAAAAAAAATTCCAAGTCAGTTAAGAGTTGTATCGGGAGTTCGTGTTGATTTTGGAGTAACTTGGATTGCTTAGTAGAATTTAGCAGGAACAAAAGATGAATCGAACTAAAGATGAATATAACTTGGATCGGCAATCTCTTATTCATTGGATTACCCTGTGCAATTGGTTACGGACTTGAGACCAGAGATGAATCGAACTAAAGATTAGTTTGCGCTAAGATTGTTTCTTTATTTAAAAGTAACTAAGCTTCTAAAACCGCGGAAAATGAAGTTTGATTTATAAGTTGATACCATAAAGGAGACCATGAAGTGAACCTCAACCATCCAAGTAGCACTAATTGAATTATGTACTTATAGCCAACTTCTCGACCATGGTCTTTTAGGCTCCCCACAAATTCACCAACATCTGATTTGGTTTCGAAAGTGAAGATCTCAGAAAAGCTACCAAAGCCTTTTCCTTTCACTTGCTAGAGATAAATAATTCATTACTCATGGAAAGTCATACCAACCATGAACTCGTTAAAGATGACAAACAAAGGCTTTTCCCCACCACCTGCCATGATCCCCGAAACAACTTTCCCACTCATCACATGATCTATAAGCTAGTAAAAGATAGAAAATAAATCACAATCGAATCCACATAGATTTGTCCCGGAATAAAGAAGGGCACACGAACAGGAGAATCAATAGAGTATCATTTATCATTTCCACTCACGAGCATGCAACATTCTATCAATAACCATGTGAATCATTCTTCTATCTAGTAACAAAATGGATTAGAATCATGATAACTGTCTTCTGAACCAACAAAATCCAATCTTTTCTTAAGACGATTATAATAGCAAAAAAAAGTGTTGGCCTATTTGCATGAACCAACGTCAATTGAGGAACAAAGCATGCTAGCAAAGCAAATGGAAAGTTTTAAATATGATTACATTGCCATATAAATAGGAACAAAACAATAATGGCAGAGTTGCTGTGACAACCGGATACTTCATTTCATATCCACCGCTCTATATGCCTGGTTGCATCCTGCAAGTGACCATAGAGATGCCGCAGAACAAAAGCATAAAACACCCTCCTTTACCTGTTTCAATTGTAATCAAGTCCACAAAGACCTAAAGGTCAAGTAAAGAGCTGCAGAACCCAAACAATTTAAACGGAAGGGTGAGATGGAGGCAACTTAGAGAGTAATGGTATTGGTTTCTTTTAACCCAAACCATAAAAGTACAAAATTTAGGAATTCAATTTCATTTCAAGCATAACAACTTAGCTGGATTACAAATTGAGCAAAACCAAAACAAAGACAAATTATTGATTTTGACAATGATAGTGGGAAAAGCAATAGAAATGGAGTTTAGAGATTATTTTGACCAGATAGTGGCCAAGAAACGCATAGTTCCAACATGGCTCATAAATCAGGAGGTTTCATCTGATGTAATTACCTAATACATTTCCAGATAATGAATTTTGACTAAAAGCAGCATTGGGTGAAAACTAACTCTAATCATAGGGCAAGCAAGAAGGCGTTGTGAAGATCCATAAATGGCATCTGACTCCCAAGGACAAAAGCCCCTTAATAATAATGGTGGAACACACCCACTTCATAATGGAAAGTGTCGCCATCAACCAATTTTAGTTAGCAAATTACAAATACATAGCTCACTGCTCTAACTTGTTGCATGTATATCACAAAGCAAATAACAGTAGCAGCCTTCTAAAACATCAACCATCAGGTCAGTCTTCAAGAAGCATAGTTGCCATTATATAAAGTTTTGTACAAAAAGCTTATACTCACCTGGATGCGCAATAACAAACTGATGATGAGCTGGGAAATTATCTTCTTATTAGCAACATCAACTGGTACAGAAATTCATAGTTCCCACTTGCTGGTGAGAGTTCATCATCTTCTTTATACTCCTGCAAACAACAAAGATTAGTTTAGAAAATGGAAATTCCAAAGATTTCAGTATGTTATATTCGTTCACTTTGAATGCACCGAGTATTGATTGACATATATAGAACTTAGGGATACAACTTCTAAATCAACCGAGACTGTTAAGAGACCTCTATTTTGAATATAGCAAAGAACAATGGTAGATAGAAAGATGAATGCAGCAATTGGAAGCATGATTATAGCAACAGAAGGCACTTGTTCTAACCTCCATCCATGTCAACCCATTAAGGTGAAAGTAGAAGCAACACAAGTCAAATCCATTATGATTACATAAGTTGAAACAGGAAAGGAAGAAAAGGTAAGCATCATCAGATACCTGCATGAGACAGTTCAGGACTCCCAATTACTTCCATTATCCAGCTGGAATGCAATAAAACCTGCGAGTTCCATCTCCATGGTGTATGAAACCTCCACTCTAATCGCTTCTACCCCGCTGTATTGATCCAAGTCGAAACCAGAACGAATGAATTCGCACATAAGTGAGTTATCCATCGCTCTACTTCCAAATCCATAGTTCCCAGCACCCTTGATGAGACATTGAACTGGCCGGCTACAAACAGAAATAACAAAGCAGATGGACGAACCATAAATCCCAAGGTAAAAAAAATACAAAGCAAATAACATATACTGTTGGCGGCCATTATAAGCAGAACGTACCTTCCTACCCCACATTATTGCATAACCAAAGAAAGTTGGAATGGACACCATGAATCAAAATGGGCTTGCTTCAAATCTGAATCGGCACCAACCAGGTCGATGTTGGCTCCTTCTTCCTTGTCATGCCTCATGCCTGCTGCTTAACAGTTTATGTAGGTTCTTTCTATCCTCTTCGACAACAAAAGCATATGAAATGGATAGACAGCTGTATACTGCAACAACTCGAAGCAAAAAATCTAAGTAAAAACCCTAACCAAATTCCATATTTAAAGACTCGCGAAAGAATGAAATAGATCAAGCAAAACAAAAAAGCAAGACTGACCTGTTCCATTTTGTGCCCATCGATCTGTCAGGCCTCAGAGGAGATGAGGCAGAGATAGAGATTGATCGTCAATTCTGCTCATCAGGCATCAATGCAGAGTTGACAAAATTCCTCTTGTTCAGCATGCAAGAACACCTTTTCAGTAATATTTTCTTATTAGTAATCAACCTTGAGTTGTTCCATTACCTTTAAAATACGCAATAACCATGAAATAAGGATTAATATCGTAGCGAGAATTTCTTGCGAAACATACCAAACGAAGACCTGGTACATGATCATTTAGGAAAGGTAGGTCAACCCGTGAACTTAAATTAAACCAAACATAAACCTACTGCATACACACAGGAAAATGAAAGGAAAACCCACAAAAGTTGAATATATACAAATGTTATTTGGGCAGAAAGCACATAAACAACAATGTCATCTAAAAGAAACTGCGGGGTGGGGAGAAATTAAAGTAAAAGATCACGTTTTAATTTAAGGAACTTCCTTTTTCTTCTACTTTTGGATTCCATAATGCGCATAGAACTTCTATTTCTATACAATAATAGAATGGTAAGAAATTGAGATTGTTTGCAGGCTAGAAATCTCACCAATTTATATGTTGTAGCCAGAATTAGAAGTTGTGCTGCAGCATCTGAAGAAATTATTATTCATATTGTGACACATTCTAAGGCCAAACATCAATTAGCATTCATATTTCTGAAAATGACGCCAAACATCACAATGTACGGATTTGAAGCATAGGGAAACAACTGCTCAGTCTAAGACGCTCGATGCAGTGATTGCATAGTCGTCATTTCCACGACCTGACCTGATGTAGAGATTTCAAGCAAGTAGAAACAAATTTCACATCATCCTTTGGAAGGAAAGTCTCTCCTATCGATAAACGCAACCATTAGCTTTCAGTAAAGAACGTAGATAAAACCACATCCTCATTCAATTATAATTCATGCCATTGCACACTTTGACTTATGATGCGAATGTTAATATAATTAGTTTAATTACCAATCTCAACGACAAAAGCCTCTGAAACACTATTTTACCTAACCTTACTTATAATGCAATGCTCATGGCAAGGAAATAAAAAAGACACCAAGCCAAAATTCTACAGCATGATTACCATCTAAAAAGGAACTTCAGTAAGGAACTTATAAAAGATAACCAACAAAAGGAACAATTGTCTGACATCACTGAACCACCAATCCCTGACAAAGCTTATCATCCTAAACAAAGAAGCTACACATAACTATGCATGAAACAATGTGGCAGGCTAATGTACACAACAATTCCAAGATCCAAGAACTTCGCAATTGACACGAAAAGTTTTAATATAAAATTTAAAGAAGCATTTAATATTTTATTTTTAACATGATGTGGCAGTTAGCTAATCCATTCGTGGGATATGTTCATGGTTTGTAAAAGGTACATAATTCAGGCTACGGAGGATTATGTGCTCTTCAACCAAGAATTGCGAGCAAGAGGCAGAGCCTACAACAGAGTATGCGAGTAACCAGCTAGCCCGGAAAAGACAAGAACAAACCTAACCAATAACTACATGAAACAGGCTGAAAAACAGCCTGACCCTAAGTCCCTTAGGCCCTTGATAGGCTAATAAGAACAACTAAACAGCAACCGACAATGAAGTGGGCAATGAACACAGTTCAGTTGTTAGGAGATTTTAAAAGATATTTATCACAAGGAATGCAAGCCTGTGTTTCCATAGAGATGTACGGATAAATGAGAGAAGGACAATCCGAAGTAATAAGTAAATTTGATTTGGTACATTAAATTTCTTAAGCAAGATCGAGTGAATTCCAGTAAAATAGAACAATTGATAAAAAGGGCTGACATAGCAAAAGAGATGAATTAAGGAGCTAACCTTGTCACTAAACTGCAAGTAGAAGAGAGTTCTGATCAGTTTCGTGCGGCAGATTGGGCATGTTTCTCTCTTAAGACATCTTCTGACCTACACTCCTCTGATGGCTCGGCTGACATTGGTTCCAGACCTGCAGAAGATTAAACGGACACTGCACACCTAACGGACACTGCACACCTAACGTGCAAAAGATGACCGTAAAATAAAAAAACATCCAAAAATATACACCAAACAGTAAAGAAAAAGCTTCAACCAAGAGAGACAACTCAATCGGCTCACCTTAAGAGCCTGGCCAACTAAGATGATATAACCAGTTCTGATCATGAAAAGATTCACATACTGCAAACCCCATGCTAAAGAATAAGCTCTCTTGCCTGCGGTAGACATGTAGGAAAAAAGCAAACATTTGAATCAATTGAACTAATCAAGGAAAATATCCTGCACTTGCGCATCTGGCTACAAACATATAACCGTTAAGGGCTTACTTTAGATAAGCACACTAACTACGCTTCGCGTCAAGTTGAAGTTGACAATATACATAATTTCTATTATGACATGAAAAATTCTAGAGAAGTCTACAAAGTTATACTGGTTATAAACTTTGGCTACAGAAGGTAAGCCACTCCGTCACATTTAAGTTACTTGTGCGCTCTCCCAACTCAAGAATTAGGACCCAAAGGAAATAGAGGGTATTCCTTTTGGTGGCTACCATAATGCTTCCGTATATGGTTGAGTATGGGGAAAGAAGGCATACTTCTGCATTTTGCAGTAAAGAGCTTTCTTTCTACTTGTTAAGGATCTCCTATTGTCAGGATAGAATAATGGCAGAGACATTTTTAGGGTGGTATTTGGATCAAGTCGTGGTTAGTGTATGCTGAAATCTGCCTACAAATGTCTTTTTTTTATCGAATATGGCAATGGTGTTTTCCTGGGTAGGATGTAGCCTGTTGAAGTAAGCAATTCTCAGAAAGAACGATAAGGAATAAAGAATATGTAATCGTGAAGCAATCAAATCACTGACAACCCACTCAATAAAAGATAGGAACAATGTTACCCTTTTTACCATGAACAGTGGAAAGATGCAGATAACTGGCAAGAGAAGCACTGGCAGCTAAGAGAACTAACTTAAAATCACCATAGTCAATTTCTCCTTCCGCGGCTTCGGCATAAGTTCTTGTTCAGGAATCCCACATCCTGAAAAGTCCTGCCATTGATGTCCATTGGGTCGCCTACCAATCAGCCACGAACACTGTTTGAGTTCTTAGGAACCATTTAACACATCGATCATTTCACTCTAACTGTGTTTTCACTACTGCCTCAGTTTACTGTTGGAGTCCTGGCATTTATTGGAGATAAACTGATTTGTATGAAAGGACAAATACACGTCAGTTTACTACCACTAACCAGAAGGATATACAGATGAAAAAAGGCTAAATAATAGCAGTACCAGAGGTCGATTGACTTGAAACATATAAACATAAGTATCAGAACTATGAAATCCACAAAGAACAACCCCGAATCTAGATCTCATGCAGCAAGCCTTTTTCCTCTCTACTCTAACATTCAGGCTCGCTCCTACCCACCTCTCCTCGGGCGTCCATCTATGTTAAAGGGCTACATCTCACGCAAGAAGTGCATATTTGAAAATTTAGCATTCCAAATAGGTCATAAACTATGGAACTTACACTGAACTCGTTAGACTAATAATGAACACATGACTTAAAGAGCAAAGAGAGGGCATGTAAAACAGAGCTTTAAAAAGAACAAAAAGGAAGTTGCAGAGGGAACTTTTAAGTGAAGAACAGACCGTGAAGTAACTGTTCAGCCTAAGTTTCCATCAATTCACAGCAAAAAAGAGCAGAACATCACTCAATCGTGAGTTTGTGACGAAGGCATAAATCCAACTTGCCAAACGAATGGCAAATACATATAAATGGTGGACGGAACGATATTATGGCATTTTATATGGTACAATGAAGTACCATTATGCATTGGACCCTGTATGGCACCAATGAGTATGTCAACAATCTACCAGGCTGGAAGCTAAATGAGTGGTTTTTTTTTTTTGTTGCATCCCTGAAAGACTTCTAATGGTAGCAGTGTTGATGATCCTGTAATGGTTCCCGTTGAATTACCTACGTCAATTTAATTTGGAAAGATACCACAAATGACATCCTACTATGCAGATTGTAGGCGGTGAATGTAGCAAATGAGTAAGTAAAATGAAATCCTTACAATGGGTAAAAGCCTAGGTCAGTTGAGCCAAGATAAAAATAGCCCAGTCAATAGTCATGTGAATGCAGAGGCAAGTTATGTATTTTTTACGCTACCTAGACGTTGTTTCCTTCTATACTTTAGACTGAAACTGTATTGTTTTAATGTTCATTGTAAGAGGAAGTTGTGTTAGGCTGCATGAACTCCAGAGAAAGCTAAATGAATTTTCTATTAACCTCACTGGCTCTATTTTTGTGATATAACATCTTAAGTATTGTCGTTTGACACTCGGATGTTTGACTCATAGAACTACCATGTAATCTGGCTTGAATGAAAATTCAATTAAACTTTAAATTGTGAATATGACATAGACAACCAATCTAGTGGGTTGGGATTCTAAGTTTCTAACAGTCTCTACTTTCAGGATTTTGTCAATAACTACAATATCCGCAAAACAAATTGTAAAATCAAAACTGGATCCCATTGACCAGGTACTTACATTGCATGTACGTTGAACAGAGGACGGCCTTCGTTGTCACCTATTCCATCCAGCAACATCACATCTTCAAGAATCCTGTAATGAAGTGAAAACAATAACACTTAATTAAAGGGTTCTGTTATTTATGCATAACTGACAAAATTTGTTCAAGGGAAGCTAGCCCATTTGGGACTAAATACAACATATCAGAAAAGGAAATACCTTGCATTGGTGATAGAAGGACCAGATGGTGGCTTCTAGTTTTTCGAAAGCTTCTGAATAAACACTGTTGTAAGTGTGGTTTCCAACACTTTCTTCGATCCGTGTCAAACATTGCAGCCTTCAGTTGATTGACACACGAGACCACAACATATAACTGGCAATGATTGAAAACAGGTTCAGGCTACAAAAATGGCAACATGGTGCAGTGCCTGACTCTGACTCACTACCAGCGGCGCTTGTTCACGAGCAATAAATAAACAGTATGCGGAAGATAAAAAATATACAAAAACCAACAGCAACATCATTAATCACAATCCAACATTATTCAATTGTTGAGTGATCTAATTATTTGGATTTCAGTGGGAGTATTACTGGTGCAGACATGGGACCTAAAAAAGGATATTGAAGGTAAACTTCAATCCATTAGTTTGAGCTGCGTTAGTTGGTGAAGTGCATTGACTTGTACAAAATAGGCAATGTAGAATCATGTCTCGTGCTTTGACGAAAAAAAGGAAAATATCACACTTACAACAATAATTTTCACTGGATTCTAAAAGGAATCCAATAATAATACTCTAACCATAACTATTCATGGAAATCGAGAATATCAGCAAAGCACAGAAGAAAATACCTGAACAACATAGTCATCTCCACCACTCTATACGCCTGGATGCATCCAGCAAGTGACCATTGAGATGGCTCAGCAACAGAAGCATAAAGCACCCTCTTATACTTGTTTAATTCTCATCTTAAAACCAGCAAAATAGTCGTACAAAAAAGCACACAGGCATTACTCGGATTGATGCATATCATGAAGGGTTAGATGGGCGTCTAAGGAATAGGCTAGTGACGGTTTGACCCCAATCCAAACTGCAATTGCTTGGTAGTGATAGCCTGAACAGAACCCCCACTCACCAACAACCCACCACGACGATGCATCTTCTCAAGAGGCATTACGATGAAGCGCTTCCCTGGAAAAAGCAGAACCCCATTTCAAATTTATCATCAACTCATAAAATGTCTTGAGTAATCAAATCAAAGAAACCTAACAATTATGTGTTCATGCAGTGGAAAATGGCACTAAGTGAAGAATCCAACACAAAGGCTGAACGTTCCCCAACAACGGTGGAGCTAGAGCAATGAGACCATGGATAGGCTTAGTAAATGACAAAGGGGATACCTCAACATCAATCTGCCAAACAGAGAGAACCCTAATAGGAGTTTAATTGGGATTCCTAGCGTTCCAGCAATGACAAAGACTGACTGTTGTGTTGGTTTTTTGCTGCATCCTGTGAGAGAGTTTTAATCTGGAAATCAGAATTACAACGTGGAAATAAGAAAGAGAGACCCAAATAAAAGGAAACCAACAATCCCCAATTTAGCAATAACAATACCATGATGAAATTGGAAAGGTAGAGAGGAGCTAGTGACCTGTCATCATTGGGGAGGTTCCTTCCATTGCCTTCATGGACTGACCACCAGAAAAGAAATCGGATTTGTCGGGAAAAAATATAGAAAGATGGGAGCTCTGTGCCAAGCGAATCTGAAAAACGAAAGAGATAACCTGGGAAAGAAGAATAAAAGGTTAGATTCAAGAGAAGAAGGGAGAGGAACTGAAGCCGGCAGGAGCGAGTTGGAGATCATTCCTGAAGCTGGTTCTTCTTCTTCATGAGATGGAGAGAGAAATGGCGATGGCGACTTCTTCTCACTTTTCCCTTGGCGGAAATCAAATCAAAACAAAAACAAATAGGAACCAGATCAAAGAAAGGCAGAGACCCAGAATATAAACAGAACAAAATCCAAAAAGAAGAGGCTTACCTAGAGAGCAGTGGGTCGCCTCTGCTACCTTCGAAAAAACACAACAGCGACAATTCCTCTTCTCTTGACTCTTGTCAATCACGAAAAGTAAATAAGAAAACGTAGGATAGGATTAGCAGAGAACAATAAATTAAAGATCCAAACTCACGGAAACTGAAAAGTAAACTAAATCCACAAAAGAACTCATCTTAGACGGCCGGTGTACCACCGGCGGCAACAAGCCATGCTTCCTCTGCCCAACGACCTCACTTCCTTACCTATATTTTCTCAATTACGGCCGAAGTAATCAGAGCTCAAGCTAAAAAAAAATCTCAAAAACTGCATGTATGCAAAAAGGAAAGAACCTCTGACCTAAGCAATCATCGGCAGGACCATCACTCACGTCCATGGCAGACCTTTCCGTCGCCGCCATAGCCGGCCTTCCCCTTGCCGCCATCGACGTTCACATCTTTCAACTTCCCTCTGCCTGATCGAGAACCCCATGAACAAAACAAGAAGTAATCAAATTCAAACCAATAGGAAAATATATCTCATAAAATGCAATATGCAAAAAAGGAAAACGCCTCTTACCTTAGTCGTCGTCGTCGAAACCATCGTCGGCGTCCATGGCAGACCTTCCGTCGACGCCATCGCCGGCATTCCCGTTGCTGCCATCGCTGGGCTTGATCAGATCCTTCCTTCCTCCTCCTTCTGGCTTGACAGGGGAGTCTTCTATCTCTCTCTCTCTCCATTTTCTTCTTCTTCAAGAGAGAGAGAGGAGATTGGGTGGCTGGGATTCTGGGAAGAGGTATGCGAGAGGGAGGGGAAGGATAGAAAAGCAACGAAGAGAGAGAGCCAATGAAAAAAGTCTTTATTGGCAGGCCAAAGATCTCGGAGAGAACACCTATGACATGACTGGTGGAAACCCTTAATTACGAGAGTGCCACTCCTCCGATTTGACGCTTGTCCGTGTCAGAAGAAGGACCAATCAGAGATCGAGAACCGAAAAGGCAAAAGAAGGGAACGGAACGACGGCAAAAGAAGGAAATCAATCTCCAAGTTCTGAAAAAGCAAACTAAGTAACAGTAGTTAGTTATGAAAAAGCAAACTAAATAACAGTGTTTGGATGTGACTCTACCAAACAGTAAAGTTGTAACTTGTTCTTTTAAAGAGATAATATCAATGTTAAAAAAAGTGCTAGGCGTAAGGCGAGTGTTGAGGCTCTACCTAGTGCTTAGCATGTTTAGTCGTTGTCTAGGCATTTTCCTTTTGATTCGCCTAACCAAGTGTCTAGTCTCGCCTAACCAAGTGTCTAGTCTCGCTTTTGAACCTTGCATAATATGCAAAATGGTATTAAGAGTCTAGTAGTCTAGTTCATTTTGGTTAGAGACAAGTGAGACTAGTATATTGGATTTTTGCAGGCATTTCCAAACTGGACAAGTCGTAGAAGGAGAACATCCAAGTGAGGTGTAATCACATATTTTAGAGCTTAGCATCTTTTCCCATTCTTCCTTTCCTCATCTCATTTATTCAGTGCACGCAAATCATTCACCAAGTCAATACAAAAACTCCCCATAAAGATCTCTCTCGGTAACGTCAATGGGAACTAAACCCATCCAGCCTGCCGCATCTTCTGGTAAGAAAAAACAGAGCATTGCTAGCTTTCTCGGTTTCTCCCAATACACATTCAACAAAATAGACTAATCAATTAAATCCTCGGCCGCCTTCCTTCCTTGTATATTTCCTTTCTTCTCAATTCCACCGTCACTTCACTTGGAATTGTCTTCTCATCTTGCCCCCATTATATAAAGTGCAGATCAGGAAGCTGCAGAGAACAAAACAGAGGAGAAGAGAGATCTGCCTAGAAGCAAAAACAGAGTGGTGACCATGGCCAAGTACTGTTCTTCTCTGCTGCTTATCGGTTTGAGTTTGAGTGCGCTTCTGGTAGTGGCTTTTGGTGCTGGTGATGGGGAAACCAAGATCGGGACTTATGAGCTCAAGAAAGGGAAGATGTCCCTCAAGGTCACCAACTATGGCGCCCATATGATGTCCTTCATTGTCCCTGACAAATACGGTTAGCTACCCAGCTTCCCTGATCTCGATCTCTTCTTGTATGTATCTTCTCCAGTTAGTTTGCGTGTGCGTTTTTCCTTGAATCGAAATCTGGGTTTGCTGCAGGGAAGCTGAATGATGTGATTCTTGGATACGACACTGCCGAGGCTTATAAGGTGAGATCCATCGATCCAAGCTAGCTCCATTTCCCTTCAGCTTAGAGATCAATTTCAGTTCTTGATTTCCTTCATCATCATGTTCCAACCCATGATCCACCAACTTCATTCATATCATCATAGTAGTAAATGATCATCACTCTCTCTTTCTCTCTCTCTCTCTCCTCCCACTCTGTGATGAGAAACACAACGGCAGGGGACAACGTTTACAGCTCATCTTTTGCAGAGAAAAAAACGTCCCTTTTTTGTCCTGTTGCACAGAAAGAGACCTTTTTCATATCTTCCAAAGTGGAGAAAAGATGGGTCTTATCGGATTCCCCCAAAATTGATTTTACTTTTACATTCCTCTGAAATTTCTTATGCTACAATCTCGAGCTTAATCTCAATCATGACCACAATAACAAAGATGTGCATTGTATTGCATACACCTTTTCTAAGGCTAAGATCCATTTTGTGGCTTTGAAAATCTAAAGAGAGACTCGAGTTACTATACTTCCAAGCACATGCATTGGACTGGTGGATGTGGTTTGGGGACTATATAATATTCTACCCCAAAAAAACTTCAACAACTACGATTGATTATATCCTCTTAATCACAAACTACATTATAGGTAGGTTTTATAGTCATCTGATGAGATCAAGTCATCGCCTTTTTTGTCTCAGAATGACACCAACAGCTTCGGAGCCACGGTGGGCAGAGTCGCCAACAGAATCGCCGGCGCCCAGTTCACTCTCAACGGCACCCTCTACAAATTGATCCCCAACGACGGCAAGAACACCCTTCACGGCGGCCCATTGGGCTTCTCCAAGGTCATCTGGAAGGTGACCGACTACAAGCCCAACGACGTCGAGCCTTACATCGTCTTCCAATACCTCAGCCCCAATGGCGAGCAAGGTACGAGTTATTAGGACAAACTGATTCTTTTAATCGTATAATGTCACCGCGACATGTTTTAATCCGAAATGTGATCATGTGATCAATAGGGTTCCCTGGCGACGTGGTGGCGGTGGTGAAGTACACGCTCCTAGCCTACAACCAGCTGAGCATCAAGATGAAAGCCAGAGCACTCAACAAGGCGACACCGGTCAACCTGGCGAACCACGCCTACTGGAACCTCGGCGGCCACGACAGCGGCGACATCCTCTCCAACGAGCTCGAGATCTACGCTTCCCGCTACACCCCGACCGACGGCGAGCTCATCCCCACGGGGAAAGTCGTCTCCGTTGCCGGGACGCCCTACGACTTCCTGAAATCAAACTCCGTGGGGAGCAGAATCGGTCAGCTGCAAAAGGGTTACGACATCAATTATGTGCTGGACGACAAGGAGATAATCCGGCGGGGGAACAAGAGAGGGCTGAGGAAGGCGGCGGTGGTTCATGATCGGAAGTCAGGGAGGGTGATGGAGCTGTTCACGAACCAGCCGGCGGTGCAGCTGTACACGAGCGGGTCGCTTGGGGACACGAAGGGGAAAGGTGGGGTGGTGTATAAGAAGAGTGGAGCTCTGTGTTTGGAGACTCAGGGGTATCCTGATGCTGTGAATCATCCCAATTTTCCTTCCACCATTCTTACTCCTTCCAAGCCTTATGAGCACCAGATGCTGCTGAGGTTTTTCACTTCGTAGATTGGTGTACTTGGTTGAAATTCTGGTTTGGTTTTTTTGTTGATGCTTGTGCTCAGTTGTAGAATGAGCTGGAATTCTGTGGACTATTGTTGTCCTATTTGTCTATGAGGTGGGATGAATAAACCATGGAATTGTGCCTAAATTTCATTGAGCAAAGCAAGTGAGCACAATGAACCTTTTAAATGAACAAATTTTAGAATTTTAAATCGGTAGATTTTTCAATTTGATCTGCGACCACAAATTTGTTCAATTCAATACGCTTTCAAAGAAGTAAGATTGCTCTCTATTCTACCAAACGAAATTTTGTTAATGACATTGACTCGTTTAAATTCCATCCATTTTGATGAGGATTGTCGGCTATTACTCGGTTCGATTATACTCGTAACTATTTATTCGGTTATTGGCTAATATAAGTGGTTAGTCATAACTTTATAGTCGGTTGTAGGTTATTATGTCGATTAACCAACTAATTGTTTAGTAGGTGATTTAGTAAGGTTAGACCAAAATAACTGATTTATAACCGAACCAACAAAAGACTTTCCTCTCTTTTTTTCAATTGTGAATTTTTTCCAGATATTTTCTTAAATATGTAAGTGTTCTTTTTGTATTTTTTTATCATTGGTTTGAGTTTGACTTGTTGTTCTTATTGGGACTACTTAGAGAATAAACCAAAGAGAGGAACGGGAAGAGTGATGAGTACAAACAGGGTGGAAGAAATTGTGGTGCGGTCTTTGCTATATTTCCTCAAGCATAAGTCATATGATCTTCCAAATCCAATTTTGATGCCAACATTTCAATCGAAAAAGCGAGGATGATCTTTGTCTCTTTCAATTTAAGGGTTCACAATGGGAGAAAATTGGGGAAGAAGAAGAGGGTTGGAGCAGTGAGAAGATTGTTCGTTCGAAGTTCGAGAGTGTTTCGGGAGAGACATGGTCGTTTCTAGGGGATAAACTTTTATATTCGGTAAACCTTTAATCGATTATTCGGTTATCAATTACACCGAAACTCATTTCAGCCTACCGATAAGTATATCATTAACTTATAACCAATTAAAAATACGATTATCAACTATCGGTTATCGGTGTAACTGCTAACTCACTAAATGAATATCCCCTAGTTACATACAACCTCTACCATTTGATTAAAATTTAAAATACTCACCAGAATGCGGACTGCACGAATCATTGGGCCCTCGTTGAGAAAGAGATCCGTTAGGCCGGTTGTCCAACTAATTAGCCCAAGAATACTGAAATATAGCCCAAGCTGTGGTCTTAAAACGAAGAAGCCCGGTTCTGAATATGCCAGTGCCACCTGAAGGCTGAAGAAAAATAGCAATTTCCATGGCGGTCTGGATGTGTTCTTCTGCGTCCATCATCCTCCCACGGTTTCCCTCCTCGCCCACCCAAACTGGTTCGCAAGCTCCATTTCCCTTTCCGTCTCTAACCGGCGAATTTTCGCGCCTTGTTTTTTCTCAATCGGCTCTTAATGTACTTGCATTTGCAGTGGACTGGAAGAAGAAACTCTGCAAAATTGACACCTGGAACGACCACAAGAATGCAGATCCTCTCCCGCGAAGTTCTTATCGGCCAAATTGTGCAGTTCCCTCTTCCTCTCCTCCTTCTGCGTCTTCCTCAATTTCGGTTTCGGAAATGTCCAGCGAGAGGTCGAAGAAGGTGTGGATACTTACACAGAGCAAGCAAGTCATGACTGCTGCTGTGGAGAGAGGATTGAACACCTTCCTCTTCTTCCCCCATCATCGATTTCTCGCCGACGAATGGTCTTGTAAACCCTCTCACGGCGATGTTATACAACTCTGCTTACTGCTTAAGATTATAATTTCATTGATTTGTTATGTTTTCTTAATTGTGCGCAGCAATTGCTTTGATTCGCCCGCTCTTTATCAAGGAAGGAGAGGTTTTGGATTCCGAAAAGCGGAGAATCGCGACGGTTTTCGAAGTTTCCACCCCGCAAGAGTTGCAGCTGCTGAACCCAGAAAGTGCACAGGCTGATAATGTTATCGTTGACTTAAAAGATTGGCAGGTAGAATCAGTAATGGCAATGGGTATTACAATCTTCTTCTGGTGGGCTGGTGGCTCCAAGAAGAGTCTAACTTGGGCCTGACATTGTAATGTTTTGTAAGATGATACCGGCGGAGAACATGGTTGCAGCATTCCAAGGAAGTGGGAAAACTGTGTTTGCAATCTCCAAATCAGCTTCTGAGGCACAGACTTTCCTCGAGGTATCACTCTGCATCCATTACTGTGATTGAAAGCATCTTAAGGTTGGTAATGTTACACTGCTTATGCGATTTCGTGTTTGTTTAGGCTCTAGAGCACGGGTTAGGTGGGGTTGTTCTCAATGTTGAAGATGTTGAACCTCTACTCGAGCTGAAGGTGATTACTTTTTGAGTGTTTGATCTATGGTTTTACTAAAAGGTCAGGGATTTCTCCTTATGTTTGCTTAATCTCATCCCAGGACTACTTAGACAGAAGAAATGAAGGACAGAATCTTTTGAGTTTATCAAAAGCAACCATAACCCGGATTGAAGCAGTTGGTATGGGTGATCGTGTTTGTGTGGACCTCTGCAGCTTAATGAGACCTGGGGAGGGACTACTGGCATGTCCCTAGATCCTTATCTTCTGATATGTTTCTTAAACTATTAGTGTAGTACTTACTGTGGTTGTTATGGATCTCTTGTTCATTAGGTTGGCTCCTTTGCCCGAGGGCTATTCCTTGTTCATTCAGAATGCTTGGAGTCGAATTACATTGCCAGTCGGCCTTTTCGTGTCAATGCTGTGAGTTTTTGCTGCTACATGCTCTCTAGGTGATACTTGGACAACCATTCTTGTGTTTCTAGATACCCTGTCGTGTTACTTTACCTTCATTCCTGTTCAGATACCCATTTGGTTTATAAATTCGGGAATGGAATATAGCAACCTTTTGCAGTATAGTTTTTGAATTTCAAGGAACTTAGTCCAAACGTAATTTTGTGGGGGCTGTTGGTTGGTGCAGGGTCCAGTGCATGCATATGTCTGTATACCCGGAGGGAGGACATGTTATCTCTCAGAACTCAAGGCAGGAAAAGAAGTTATCATAGCTGACCAGAAGGGTCGCACACGTACTGCAATTACTGGACGCGTGAAGATAGAGACCAGGCCTCTTGTTTTAGTGGAGGCAAAGGTATGAACTATGAAGATGTTGATATTTGCTTGTTGTACGAGTTTATATGAGTACTATTACTCTTGGTACTGTGTAAAAACTAATGGATCTCTTATCTCTATCACTATGGTGTTGTTCTGTTGCAGATAGAGGCGGAGAGTGGAACGACTTACAGCATCTTCCTACAAAATGCAGAAACAGTGGCCTTAATACCCCCTCCTTGCACAGGTCATTACCGTGTAACACCTCGAGCTAATTGGAGGCATATTTCAGTTGATCCCTTTGAATTAACCCGTGTCAAAATTTCAACTTTTTATTGTTATCTGCAGTTAATGAGACGAAGCTAGTGACTGCAGTTCCTGTGACTTCACTGAAACTTGATGACGAAGTTTTGTTGCGAGTACAAGGAGGTGCTCGCCATACTGGAATAGAGATTAAGGAATTCATTGTTGAGTCTTGAAGTCATTCATATATGTTTTGCGTACTCATCAAAGTAATTTTTCTTGTAAGTTCAAGGCAATACTTGTTGTGTGGCCTTCTCACCTGCTCGCTTGCTCGGAATCTTCGAGGAACAAGGCTTTGTTCTTGCACTTGGAAGGCACCTTCGCTGCTTCCCTGCCAGTACTCTAACGACCAGAACAGCACCCTCCTCTGATTTCCATCCTATCTCTGTGTTCTGAGCCCATAGAGATGTTGCAAGAATTCGGAGAAGCAAGGAGTAATTTTCTAGGATTGCTTCCTAGACGTCTGCACTTTGGATGGCTTGGATGTTCAACTTGCTTAATCCCATCTGCACAACTGTCCTGCCACCTGGGTTGAAATAGTTATTCTGCTTTTCATCTTCCCCATTTCCCTTTATGTATTCCCTTTGATATTGAATTGGTAATTCTTGTCATTGCATACAGTTAAGGATTCGAATATGTTTGAATAGAATGGATACCTGAATATTGCTGATAGATAATCTGTGTGCCAGATGGAGTCTCGAAAATAGTTAGGAAAGTGACAGAGTAGAAGCTGAATAATCCCAAACCCGACATTGTTATCTTTCTCTGTGAGAAGCAAATGCGAATGAAGGTATCAACCAGCTGAGCA
This sequence comes from Linum tenue, assembly GCA_946122785.1. Taxonomy (NCBI): domain Eukaryota; kingdom Viridiplantae; phylum Streptophyta; class Magnoliopsida; order Malpighiales; family Linaceae; genus Linum; species Linum tenue. Next base: position 10,972,664 of record CAMGYJ010000002.1, on the reverse strand, counting down.
TCAAGATGAAAGCAACAAACCATTCTGAAATAAACCTAGCCAACAAACCTACTGAAATCTGGGTTGACAACTTGACATACCGTCTCAGGAGCTTGATGAAGTTGGTAACCAATCGGTCCGGGTGCAGTTGCAGACAAGTGGCAGTTTGGGGACAGAGAAGGGAATGGTGGAGTGGTGTACAAGGAACGTGGGATCTTTGCTTGGAGACGTATAAAGGATTTTCACTTTCCTACATCTGTCAATCTTCCCTCCAATGTTTGTTACTCGTTGTGGAACAATTTGAGGGAGGGGATTGGCGGCCAATAAGGGGTCGAGTAGCTTAGGTTTAGAATTAGGTTTATTTATTTTAATGTCTTATGGGATTTTTTTTTTTATAAATATGTGCTATGGTTTTTTATTTCAGAATTCAAAATAAATGAAATTCAGTTGTTGTTCTTCAAAATTTTTAATTCAAATTTTAGGGGTTGATCTAATGATAATATTTGAGAATAAGAACATCCGCCACATTATAGATTCGAACTTTGTGGTCAACAATCATTAAAAAACAAAAATCACAATTCTCTTTCCTCTCTAGTTAGGTCTCCGACCTCTTCCCCTTTTTCTCTTGGTTCCTTTTTCATATCTCTAAATTTCGTCTTTCGCTTCGACAAGAATCTCTAAATCTCTCTACTTCTCCTCTTCAATTCCTAAATCTACCCTTAATATCTTTGTTTCTTACACGTTCTGTTCTGTCCCCTCTTACCAATGACTACACCTCAAGCAAATTTTGTTTAAACCAAATCATGACAAACTGTGATTAACGAATAAAATTATCTATCTTTTCTTTACATGTGGTTAAAACCTAGGGGTGGGAAACGGTGTGGTTGCGGTTAACTGCACCGAATAAGCGCGGTTAACCGCCACCGCACAAGGGGAAAACCACCCACCGTTACCGCAATGCAACAAACGGTTTGCGGTTAACCACTAACCGCAAATCACAGTTAGTGGTTAATTGTGGTTAACTGCACTTTAAATCGTATACCGCGATTAAGAGTTAAACGGTGTAAAAACCGCGAAATGAAATAAAATCGCAATAAAAACCGAATTAACTTGTAAAATCCAACAACATGCACTTGATAAATTAACATTAAAACAAGAAAAATGCACCTGAAAAAGTCAGAAACAGAATTAAGTTCTAAATATCCAAAAGAAGCCATCCACATTAAGTTCTAATACGGAAAATGCACTTGGAAAATTCATTTTGGGTTGTTGGATGGGTTGGGCTTGGGTTGGGTATACTCTTACGCGGTTAGTTATTCGGTGGAGTTACTTATTCGGTGCGGTGTGCGGTTAGTCCACAAACCGCAAAAGAGCCAATTTCACTAACTGTTACCGAATAAAGACCCTTTTAAACGGTTTGTGGTATTCGGTGCGGTTGCGGTTTAACCGCAAAACCGCAACCGTTTTCCCACCCCTATTAAAACCGTTTCGTACACCTTGTAAAGTTGTAATGCTAACTAGTAACTAGGGCAACTAAGTAATTAGAGCATGTTATTCTCAACCCCGCCAATCACTCGACTCGTGGAAAGAAAAGACCCTTTGCCTCCTTGAGGCCTGACTCCTGAGGGTATATAAATTGTTTTCCTCGTATCTTCTCCTCTACGGTCTACCCCACCACCAGCCAGCACAAAACCCTTACCCAGCCAAAACCCCATTTCCTTACAGTCTTCCCTTTACCGGGCTTTCTTGGACAACAATGGTGGCCGGCAACGGTAAGAAATCCAAGCTCAATGAAGAGCAGCAACACCCTCCTGCTGATCAGATTGATGCGGAGCTTCAACTCTCACTCGAGAAGTTAAAAGACGTCCAGGATGAGCTCGACAAGGTTTCTCTCTTTCCCCTTCTCTCATCCCTCCCTTTTCCAAGTCCGAGTCTCTTTTCCGTTCCTTCTGTTTGCCTGCTGTTGTGTGTGAGCAGTAGAGTAGACTCCCATTTGCTGTTCTTGTTTGTTGACGCTTCTCGTTTGAAAGGTGTAATCTTTAGGAGATAACCCTAAAAGGCCAGCCCTTTTGTATTTTGCTTGAAAGGTGGAGTGTCGTCTTTGAGAAAAAGAACAGTAGTCAATTGTTTTGACTTATGAAAGCTTGGTGCTTTTTCACTTTGTAACTTGGACAGATCCATGAAGAAGAGAGTGACGAAGTATTGGCAATTGAACAGAAGTATAACGAAGTTCGCAGACCCATCTACCTCAAGAGGAATGAGCTCATCAAGACTATGCCTGACCTCTGGTTGACGGCTGTAAGTGTGATGGATTCCTTATTGCCGATAGAACTTCTGGTTTCCCAACTTGATCAATAGCGAATTAGTATCTTACTTTTGCTTTTGGATCGGGTATATGGCACAGTTCATGAGTCATCCTGCTCTTGGTGATCTCCTGACTGGTGACGACGACCATGAGGTTCGATATCACTGCTAGTTTATTATTATTGATACTGATTGCTGCTATGGTATTATGAACTGGAGGGGTTAAGCTTGAATTCCAAATGTGCAGATCTTAAAGTATGTGGAGTCCCTTGATGTTGCTGATTTCAAGGATCTGAAAACTGGCTACTCCATCACATTTGTATGTTGAATATTCTGACTCTACTCTGCTTGGTTTTATATGTTGCTGCTCATTGCTTTATACTGCTTCTGGGGTTTTCCTCCCCAACTTTCAGGAGATCTCAGTATTAGGCGATAAGCTTATTATTCTCTATTGTTTCTCTGCCGTTTCAGAATTTTAAGGAGAATCCTTATTTCCATGACACAAAGCTGATAAAAACCTTCAATTTCTCGGATGATGGCACAACTAAGATAACTGGTACAGACATCAAGTGGAAGGAGGGCAGGGTAAGGCTGTAACTACTATCCCGTTAGAATTTTCTAAGAGTTCACTCCATGTTTCGGCTTTCGATTCTGAGCTTTTTCTTGTGAAGGACCCTGCCAAAAACGGAGTTGTTGATGAGAAAAAGAAGGGAAACAAGCGACCTTGGACTGAGACGAGGTTGTTTATTGTATCTTTTTAACTACTGTCCGTAGTTTCTTATGTACAACTCACTGAATGATGTTTGTCAATGAGAATTGATGTTGATCGGTTATTTTTTTGTTTGCAGCTTTTTCGGTTGGTTTGGTGAAACTGAGCAGGACATCTCCGAACTTCAGGATGATGTGAGGAATTGTGTTCCGTAAAACTAGATTCTACATTTTTAATTCTGCGTGTTCTTATATGGACTTCACTCGTCAATGTATCAGGTGTCGGAGATAATCAAGGAGGATCTGTGGCCGAATCCCCTGAAGTACTTCAACATGGTAATCGTTTTTATACTGCACGTTCCTCTTTGCTATCGTGTTGTTTCTTTCTGTTGGCGAGTGAAAATGAGTTTAGTATAGATAGCTCGGTCACTGAGAATTTAATTTGCTTATGCTCTCTTTTATGCCTTGCCCATATAGGAGGACGCTGATGAAGAGGATTCTGATGAAGATGAGGAGGTAAACTGCACTTTTCATTGTAGCATGAAAGCTCAGCAAGATAATAGTTTGCTGTAGTAGCAGTTGTCTAAGTTTTTGTCTTTCGAAATATACAGGAAAGTGGTGATGATGGTGACGAGGAAGATGATGCAGGCGAAGATGGCGTCAAGGAAGAGTAGTGGAGCTTTAAGCTCCCACCAGTTAGTTCATTTAGTTGAGCATTAGCTTTCTTTACCAGACTCTGGAGAAGCATTATGAGTTAGGATTTAGGAAATGCTGGAAGTTCAGTAGAGTAGTTGCTTTGTGAAGCTACAGCAGTTTGCGTATATTTGGAACCCTTGTATGCTGGATCATTACAATAGCGACCGTCATGCTTTATTTCTATATCAAGTTTTGCTCGTACAAGCCATGTCAAAATGTTGTTGGGTTCAACTCCTAATTTCAACCCATAATCGACCCAAATACGTCTACAGATAACTGGACCATAATTGCAGCATCGGAACAATCTTATACAAGGGCTGTTAACAAGCCATTACAGCTTTCAACATTGCTGGTACAAGTACAGATTTAGCAATCCTACGTTAGAATTTCGTATACTATTCTACACTATGACAAAACCAGCTCGAAAGATTGTAAGTTCCTTCATCTAAGAAGATAATATGGATTAAACCCATCGTAAAGTGCAGCAGCATCATCATCTACCAACTCACAGCCAAACTGGTGTGCAGCAGAGACACCAGCATTCTTCTCGTGCGATCTCAGTACCAGCGAAAACAGATTAAGGATCAATGGATTACTGAAGAAGCATTCAATACTTTTCCCGAGTTCAACAACATCAGATAAGATACCCATTCCATCCTCGAATTCCCCGTTCAAGATGCAGTATGAGATGGCGTGAAACCCAAGCAAATTCCCATACACAGGCAGAAAAGCATCCTTGTGGTTACCCAAACCACCTATCCACTCAACTCCTCCAAGTTTTCCAACAAAGTTTTCGGCAAATAACTTCAGCTGGTTAGCAAATTTCATCCTCCACAAATACAGGTCGATAGCTGGAAGGGGAAGCTTCTCAAGATGGGAGCAACAGATCTGGCATATCAACAACTTCTCCTCATGGTGGTTATCAATCTCCTTGTCAAAAACTCGTCTCACGAGATCATCACCACCGGAAGAAGAAACAAAAGAGGTTGTTGCTGCTATGTCCAGTACCCACTGTAAGAGGTAAGTGAAGTAAGGAATCCAGTGGCCGAAGATGGAGGAAAGATGGGAAAAGCTGAGCTCGATCACTCTTTCCACTTGGGTTGGAACACCACTGACTTCCCGACGATGGTGAAAATGTTTCTGAACATTTTGTGCGACTTCCTGTCTAATTCCGTCATCTTCATCCTCCATCAACTTGATGCTAGTGAACCATATCTCGAGAACTTGAGAAGCATATAAGTTTGGCAAACCTTTTGAGGAAGAAGCATTATATGGCGGATCAGAGTTGAATACAGAAGAACCGAGGAGTTCTGCTTGCCCGAGCAAACTCGATGCCGTAATAGCTTCAGCAACTGCCATGCGCATGTTTACTGGTTCAGATGAGGAGCTATGGCATTTGATCAAGTCAACAAAAAAGGTGATGGATCGAATCAAATATATTGGGGTCTCCAGTTGATTTGATTCAGTGGAAGAAAGAGGAGAGCTGATGAATAGGGCTGCGAACTGCTTCACGCATATGGCCATGCAACAGATGAGTTTCTCCTTGGTCTTTAAATGTCTTGTGACCTTGTATAATGACTGCAACTTATCCCAAAACTGGGATATTTGGCAAAGATCCAATTGGCAGACATAATCAGTGCCATCAAGATCTCGGTTATCACCAGTCTTCTCAAACAGTAGCATGTTCCAGGTGAAAATAACCCTGAGAATGTAGTATACACACCGACGATTCTTCTCCGAGTCCAAGAGGCTCATCATGGTTTTCTGAAGGCTTGATCTAGTCCATTCTTCAATAGTTTTTGCCATCTCTCCAGGGAGAAAATCATGCTTCAGGAACTTAAGCAGCCATTTCAGTGTCACCAGTCGAACTTCATATGATGAATCTTTCAAGGAAAGCGTCAGCCTCTCTTGGAGTCCAACAAAGGCTTCAGTTTCAACTTTAGGCCTCTGAAGGAAGCAACTGAAATAAGAGTGCGTAGCTTGTTCCCGAAGCTCAGCTACCGTGGGATCATAAGAAACCATTTTATAAGAATCTTCAGCATCTAAGCATCCTGTAGAGAGTTCCAAAAGCAGCTGGCGAATATTAAGAAGATTATCATTGATACTGAGCATGTGATCCACCACCTGTAGAAAGGATGTATTTAAGATAGGGCACGGGCAGCTTTTGGGGGAACATATCCAAGAGCATTGCACTAGAATCTGGACCAAATCGTGGAGAATCTGATCTTTCTTCCCGAAATCAGCCAGGTTTCTGCAATTAACATCAAGAAGACAACTGAGCTGCAATAACATCCCATGTGTTGAGTTGAAAGAAGCCGAGGTAGCTTTCTTGACTGGACTGTTGGAGTGAGGTAGTTCGGAGGCGATGGTCAAGAGGACATGTGGCAGTCTCTCATTGGATACTAGCCCCGTTAAGGCTTTAGCAGCAAGAACACGGACTCGTAGATTGCTTTGGGTAGAGCATTTCCTGATGAATGGCATAAACAAGAAGGGATCCAGATTGTCTCCCTTCTCACTAGAAATAGTTGAGGGCTTGAGCCTGGATAGAAGAATCAACATTGGACATAAACTGGGATGGACAACTTTTGCTAGGTTGGATCCCGAATGCCCAGGTTTTGCATCTTCAAGCAGATCAGTTGCAACTTTCAGTTCCTTGAGAAGAAATGAGTGCAGTAAAGGGTACCTAAGCCAACCAAATATAATCAGAGACTTCTCTTTCAGGTAACACAATGAGAAAAAACTGAAAGGGGCAAGCCAAAGAATCCTAATCAGTCAAGACCGAGAAACCATACCGATGGAAAAACTCGAGGCCAGTTAAGGCACGACGTGCAGAATTCCTTTTCAGAACGTTTAAGAACCCAACCATACGCCTTACTAGTGCAGTATATGCCAAACAAGCTGCGTTCCTTACCTCCCAGTATGGGGAAGAAAAAGAGCTAATTGAGATAATTACAGCCTCTGCAGCGAACCCGGATGTATCAGTAGCCAAATTTGCATCGTTGAAAGCGGCTCTAAGAACATTAAAGGCATGTACAGTTGGAACTACACCCTCATCTCGTATTTTTGAGGCCTTCTGCATCTCACAAGTCTCGTACTGGTGCTGTTCGGAATCGGGGACTTGATCTGATTTTGCTGAGGAAGTGGCATCATTCAGTCTAAGCAAAGAGCCATTAGCCAAATCAATTAGCCATCGAAGAGCTCGTGGGAGAAGCTTTTTGGGTGAACCTTCTGGTTCTGAAAGAAACAGAGCAATAAATGCTGCCGGGATGCCGGCGCTTCTCCTCAACAAATCATCCACAGTTTGTCCCTTTACCACAGTTCTTTCCATAAGTTGTTCCATCCACGACTCTGTCAACTTGCATAGTCTAGAAGACACAAAAGACATATCAGCATCATATACATGAATGAAGTTATTATATAAATTAGTCTCCCGTTTCACGGACAAGCCAAAAAAGTATATTATAAACTACAAAAAAAAAACTCCAATTGAGCTTATTCAATCTGAATCAGGGTCTAAAACTGTTGTTGCTTTTCTCTGCTGAAAGAAAAGTCTCTTTGGATTCTGGAAATAGGATCTATACACTGCCGGAAGAAAAGGGAAAAAAGAAAAACTTACTCTGGATCATTAGAACAAAGCAGACGGTTGCAAAGAGCAGTAAATCCAGCCCTCGTCTTATCAATTGCTCCATTATGCTTCATCTTAAGAAGTACTTCCAAGAAGTGCCTTCCAATTTGCTCAAGCCGTTCCATATCAAGCACAGCATTGGATGTTGTTTCAAGGTTAGCAGCATCTGAAATTTTGGGTAGCTGCTCCAGTGGATCTGAACAACTGTTTGTTGGTAAAGGAATTTTTCGCATGACAGTTCCAAGAAGAAGACTCACCTGAAACCATTACAGAAAAGGAAAAATTACTTACAGATAAATTGACTCCAAGTACCCATGCCAGACCAGCCAGAGTAATTAGAATGAAAAAGTATAAGAATTGTACCTCTTTCATAGCCAACCAGCAAGAGTAAATAGAATGAAAAAGTATAAGAAATGTACCTCTTTCATAGCCAACCAGCAACCAACCATGACAATCTGTTCGGACATCCTGTTGCCATGCTCAAGTTTTGAATCAATGCCACCTTGCTCAGATGAGAGTTCCAAAACATCCATCTCACCTACCAAGTAAGAATCTTCATCATCCATCTCATCCATCTCAGGCATATACCAGGCATCAGCAGAAACCACACTAAGTGCCAAGTTTGTGATTCTCATAACCAGATCCAAGAGTTTCTCTAATGCAGATCTCATGTCTAAGCTGCTAGACATGACTGCCTCAGAATTCCAATCCAGTTCCTCAAATGTATACCTCAATGCAAGCAACACCCCGTGAACAAAGCTGCTCTTACAAGCTTCATGGAGATCTTTCTCCCCTTCTTCCACTGCAGCATCCAACCAATCAATCAAAGATTTAATGTACTCCACAACAGGAGTTGAAGGTTGAACCATCTGGCCACCAGCCCCATTGGATACTTGATGATATGATGATCTCTCAAAACATACGACATTAACAGAAGCTCTAACAGTCCATCCTAGCTCTGTTACATACTTCTGAAATATGAGCCTTAAAGTTAGTGCACCTGCATCACTTTCTCTCACCCGTGGACTGCAAACTAATCTCTGAGCCCAAATGATTACTTTCTTGACCATTTCAGCAGACTCGACGCCAGGAAGCGGGGTAGGGAAATGAAGCAAAATACGAAAAGAACTCTCTCTGAGCCTATCCCAACTATCTATAACAGATCCAACCAGCAACAAGGTTGAATCAGGTGAAGTGATGGAATTACTGTAGGGATGCAGGCAGCTCCCAGAGTCGTCCTGCGAAGGTCTGATAGACCATACATTGAGCATAATCTGTATGAGTTCCATTGCCATGATTTTTCTCCGGTAAGGGGCAGAGGGATAGCATGAGAAGAATAAAAAACACGCAAGCCATCTCATAAAACTAAAAAGATCCGCTGCCCTTTCAATACCAACTTCCCCGTTTGAAAACGGTTCAGTTATTTTGCCTAAAGGTTTCCAGCCATGCTGCTTAAATTGTCTCTCCAATGCAGTTCGAACCCGAGAGAAGAACTTCCTGAACAAGCTTGACCACTTCATCTGAAAACCCGTTGAGCAACTTCTCATGTTCAGTGGCACAGCTTCTTTGAGGAGAGCGAGTTCCAAATGAGAAGGAAGACTAGATGTCTTAGGATTCAGAAAAAGAGTCTCAGCTGCATCCACTCGAAGTGACTCATCAACATGAGTCAAAGCCATTACTAGCCAGTCGACAGGGACCTTAACCATTATCCCTTTAATGCATACAATACCATAAGAACCCACGAGTTCTGCTCCCTTTACACAATCTAGTGGAACATTATCATCTGAACTGGTATCAGATAAATCAATATCTCCATCCAGCAATGCAAGTGAACGTGATACCTTAAGCAAAGAGATTAAGACAGCCACCTTTTCCCCAATCCCAAGTTCCAAGTTCCAGCAAGTAAGCTCAGGATGTGAAATTCCACTTTCCTTGCTGTTTGGCCCGATTGAGATGAAAGCAAGCATAGGAAATATGCTATCCACATCAACTTCAAGCAGAACAGGGAGCGCATAAGTGTTGAGATTTGAGCGAAGCTTTGATATTCCAGAAGCAAGACCACTAAGAAAAGGGGGCATAGAATATCCTCTGTAAAGTTCATAACCTGTCTCAACACCATTATTGTTCCAACATTCATCTCTCAAGATTTCAAGAAAACATTTTAAGAAAGATGTGGCAGCACAGCACACATCATCATCTAAGTACGCTTGTGCTGTTTCATCCATCAAGTCAGAGTTCATGTCCAGCAAAGCAAGTGCTCCCAGCCTCTTAGTCAGTGAAGCCAAGGGAGCATATCTTCCCTTACAACGAGCCCCCATACGTAGTACATGGGAAGCAATATTTACAAGAAATGGCTTGATACCCTTGCTGTCAACTCCTGAATGAAGGGTTGACTGAATATCTAGGAAAAGATCAAACGTTAGATGGACTTGTTTCACTGTCTGACTTAAAGGATCTTCCAAATTATTCCATATAATCCTCAGAATTCGGGTCCGCATGTCCTCTGGGATTGGATTGTAGTCGCCTGATTGCTCAGTCAGATGACTCAAAATTGAAGTCTTCATCTGTTGCAAACAAATTTGCATAACTGTAAGCGAATGGAAATTAAAATGGCTGTCCGAAGGGTTCTCACAATAGTTACAAAGCTCCAGGAAGATACCATCATACAAAATGGTCTTGACAGAGGAGCCAGAATCTTCATATCCCTCGAGTTTACCGCTTTTTACCAGAAATTGCCTAGTAAGTACTGTCCTTGAGACAGCAGTAAGAATCCCTCTAATCAAGCAAAGCCTGCTCAAAAGAGATAAATTATGTACTTCTTGACAAAAATCCCCATTGTATGGAACCTTCTGCAACGCATCACTAAACACTCCATTGTCGCCGTTATCAATCAGAGAACATGAAGTGAACTGTTTAAGAATACCTTGAGCAATAAGCAACCCAAGCTCTTCAGCACTGAGAGACGCTTGCAAAGCAGCACACAAGCTCACTCCAGCTGCCACAAAACAATCCCTCGTAAAAGCCACTGATTTCAACACACTTATCAAAACCTTAAATACCCTCTCCAAAACTTTCGGTTCGCCTTCACCATCGACATTATTCGAATCCTTGAGATTTCCTGGGAACCGCTGAAGCAAGTAGTACAAACAAGACAGTGCATCCTGGCATTGCTCCAGAACAACAGGAGACGGCCTCGCCTGCTGTTCAGTCTCCGAAACCACACTTTCCAACCCAATAACTACATCCCAAGCAACCAGAAATGCGCAATCTTCAATTATCTCCACCAAATAACCCAACTTGGGCATACCCATAAAAGACAAGGCCACTTTCGACAAACAGAACCGCTTCTTCTTCTTCGCCAGCGCCCCATTATACTCCTTGCAGAGTTCTCCAAAACACTTGTGGACCAAAAATTGCCTCTCGCCGTCGCTAATTCTCGACAACCCAGATACTAAAGTGCGATGCAGAGGGGGCGAGTTCTCCATGAACAGAACTTCCAAGTAAAAACGAGAAGCTAATTCCAGAAGACTGGCGTCAATTTCACTATCTCTAACTAAGTTGGAGAAGGATGAAGCCAGGGCCTTGGCATGGGCTACTTGAGTGTAGATGGAAGTCAGCGAAATCAAATGGTTGAGGTCTCTGACGAAAGCTGAACACTTCGGATTGGAATTGGATGCTAAGAGAGAGCGAGACAAGATGTCTGCATACGAGGGCGGGAAAATCACGGCGTTGTATGTGTAACGGTGACGGTGCTGCAGTGTCCGCCATTTCGCAGACATGCCGCCGATCAATTGCAGGCTGTTCCCCCCGCTCCCAGGCTTCAGTACTACCTTTCGGCGGCGGCGGCGGACAGTAAAGGAAAAGCTTCTGCTCTGCCTGTTCTTCGCCGGTGGGAAATCCAAGACTGAGAGAGTTGGAAGTTAGGGCAAAGAAAGCGGGAAGACTGGTGGTTTAATCAGTTAGGCCCATCTGATAAATGGGCTTCTTTCTTTGTCGGCTCAACTGCAGGCTTACTTTCAAGTTTCATCAGCCAATCCTGGATACCCGGTCCATTAACGAAACTAATTAAGAAGTGGACATTAGTGATATTTTGTTTACCAAACCTTTGGCTGAGTTGGATGGCTTCCACACCCCATGTTAAATTCCGATATCTTTTTTTAGGCATGAATCATGATTTGCTTTGCAGCAGATGGTGGCTGTTAGAGTACCGTTAGTGTTAGGTCGCCTATCTACAACACATCTGGGGACATCTGTTATACCATATCAAGAAAGCGACTGATCACCTCATGATGTGCCATAAAATATGAATTGTTCTCGTAACCTACCTGTATCTGTTGATCCAGGTACTTAGTCGTGGCCATACCTAAAGCAGCCACGTGGAAGATGGAATGTTCTGTTTTAACTTTCAACTAGCGTACACCAATTTCCGAGAGCGGATCTGGTGACTAGGGGGGGCTTAGTCACTTGACTAAGCCCCTCCCAGCCCTTAGATCTGGACACTTCAATCTAATGGTTAAAAAGTGGGAAGGGCTATTTAATTAATGACAGGGGTAGTTTGGGTATTATGGAAAATTACGAAGTATACAAACCGGATTTACAATCAGTACAAACCATACAAACATACGAACAGTACAAACTAGAGCGACAAAACATACAAACAGATTTACAAACGTATGAATTGTACAAACAATACAAACTAGACCGACAAACAATACAAACCATACAAAAAGAAAAAACAACCGGGTTGACTTTTGAGGCTCCATCCCTATATAGAGGGGCTCCTTTCCAAAGTCAACCCGGGTGTTTTTTAGACATACAAACAGTACGAACATGGTGGACAAAAATGACAAACTAGACCGACAATCCATACGAACGGGAAAAAACACCCGGGTTGACTTTGGAGGCTCCATCCCTATATAGAGGGGCTCGTTCCCAAAATCAACCCGGGTGTTTTTTAGACATAAAAAACATTACGAACATGGTGCACAAAAATGACAAAGTTTACAAACATGGTGCACAAAAATAACAAAGTTTACAAACATTACAAAAAAACCGACAAACATTACAAAATAACAAAGCATACAAACATTACAAAATATGTCAACAAACATCACAAAATTAGCACTGCCGCCGAAAAAATCTTCTCCGGCGACGATGTTCGCCGGAAAAAAATTCCGGTCATAAAATTTTCCGGCCAAAACTCTCTCTCTCTCTCTCTCTCTCTCTCTCTCTCTCTCTCTCTCTCTCTCTCTCTCTCTCTCTCTCTCTCTCTCTCTCTCTCTCTCTCTCTCTCTCTCTCTCTCTCTCTCTCTCTCTCTCTCTCTCTCTCTCTCTCTCTCTCTCTCTCTCTCTCTCTCTCTCTCTCTCTCTCTCTCTCTCTCTCTCTCTCTCTCTCTCTCTCTCTCTCTCAGGTGGGAAGAATTCCCAGAATTCTCAACTTGGGGAATAAATTCCCATAACAAAAAGTGACGCCCTGGTCGGATCCCGGCGGGAAAAAAAACGAGGCGGACGGCCGGGAACAAAAAAACGAAGCGGCCGGCAGGGAGAGTGAGCCGGCAAAAAATTATTTAATAATTGAAAATAAAAATAATCATAAACTTACAATTTTGCCCTTCATTAAAATAGATTAATTATAGCCATTAGATTTTAATGAGATGGAAGGGCTGAGATTTACTTAGTCACCTCATCTTAGCCCCCAATTTCCCATCCTTGTGAAACGGTCCCTGATTTTGTTGAAAGGGAATATGGTCAGAGTTGCGAGTCAATATGGAGGGATAGGATAGAATAACAACACCTTTAGTGTTGTTATTATAACAACAGAATTCATTAAGGGTAAATAAGTAAATTAACAAAAAATATCAAATTAAAATTAAATAAATAATCTCCAAACCCTAATCCACTCCTTCAATCTCGTATGCAATTTCTGTCGTTCCTCGCCGGCCTCATCTCCGGCTGTTCCTTCTTTCTTCCACCGCCGGCGTCGACAGTCCTCCTCTATTTCCTTCTATGTTCCGGCGCCGATCAATCCCGTGATACGAGCTCCGGGAGAGATCATGTTCGACGTCAGCGGCAGCCGTCATCTTCCATGGCTGCAATAGCGACCTCGGTAAGTCCTAGCTTCTGCTACCGCAAGTCATCGAGAATCGACAGTTGTTTTCTCTCCACCGACACTCTTTTCTCTCCTCCGTGGACCTCGAACGCCTCCACGCCGCCGTCGCGAAGCTGGACTACCAGCTCGAAGCTCACATGTTCGGAACCGAGATCCTCTGCTGCTGCAACGGACTGCTCGCGCTCCGCAATTCGGACGAGGAAATCGCATTCTGGAACCCTACCACTCGCGAGCACCGGATGCTCCCCAAGGCGGAGGTCGAGCTTCTTCCGGGGGATTCCAACTGCGAGTTCGTCGTCCGAATCGCACATCCGGAGAACTACACGGAGCAAGAGCCCAGCCCTGCAATCGAGAGGAATCGCCAAGTTTCAGTTCCCTTATTATCAAGAGCATATGTTGATCGATAGAGAGGGACTTGTGATCAGAAAAAAGAACACATAATTGTTGCAATTTACAGATTCAAACAAGACAATTGACACATCATCAGGGCTCGAAATTGCTCTGCAGTCGTTTTCATGGAGAGGGTAATTAGGTTAGGTGCCCACCAATTTGGAGGGTTCTGCCCCCGTTTTGGGTTGAGTTAACAATGGCGGTGTATGTTTGGAGTGCAATCTAAGCACACAAGGCTCTTCGTGGAGTGTGTGTACATTAATATTCCATTTTGGTGTAGCATTGTTCATAGGAATGGACGGGTGAATGTAGCTGTTGAGACTTGCTTTGGTTCGTTTCATCGTTATTCACACCTCACAAACCAAATCACATAATTTTCAAAAACAAACTAGAAATCTTATAATGCAACCCACAAACACGATAAAGCAAACCACAAAAACAAACCATAAACGTCCTAATGTAGACCAAAAATCTATTAAAACAAACCATAAACCTCACAAAGCAAACCACGGAATTTCGAAAGCAGACCAGAAACCTCATAATGCAAACCAGAAACATGATAAAGCAAACCACAAAAAACAAACCAGAAACGTCCTAATGCAGACCAAAAATCTATTGAAACAAAACCAAAAACCTCACAAAACAAACCACAGTATTTTCAAAAACACACCAGAAATCCTCATAATGCAAACCACAAACACGTTAAAGCAAACCAAAAAAACAAACCAGAAACGTCCTAATGCAGACCAAAAATCTACTAAAACAAACCAGAAATCCCGCAAAGCAAACCACCGAATTTTAAAAAACACACCAGAAAACTCATAATGCAAACCACAAACACGATAAAGCAAATCACAAAAACAAACCAGAAACGTCCTAATGCAGACCAAAAATCTATTAAAACAAACCAGAAACCCCGCAAAGCAAACCACAAAATTTTTTAAAGCAAACCAGAAACTTCTCAATGCAAACCACAAACACGATAAAGCAAACCAGAAACTTCTCAATACAAACCACAAACGCGATAAAGCAAACCACAAAAGGCATACAAAAATGTGAGAAACCAAACCATAAATCTCACAATGCAGACCATAACATCCGGTGGTCGTTGGCCGTTGACCGGTCAACGAAAATCGTTGACCAAACTCCGATGACCGTCAGTTACCAGATTCCGGCGCCGATAGGCATATTCCGGCCCCGATGACTAGATTCCGACGCCGGTAAGCATATTCCGACCACGGTGAGCATATTCCGGCGACGGTGGCATATTCCGATGACAAAATAGCATATTCCGGCGACGAAAAGCATATTCCGGTGACCGACGACCATTTTCCGGCGACCGGTGGCAGAATTCCGGCGACCGAAATTTTAGGCCGAAAAATAAAAAAAAATATTTTTTTTTATTATTATTTAAACATATTTTTCATAATGACAATTATACCCCTTCTTTGATTTTACACTAGGTCAACTCATCTAATAAAAAGTCATCACAACCCTAGCTTCCTATTGGTTGGAGACTAGTGTTGTTACAATAACAACACAAGGAGTGTTGTTATACTATCTAGTCCCCAATATGGAAGCAAGAAAGAAGAGGAAAGGCAGAAAGATTCTTTTTTTTTTTTCTAGGTGGGAAAGTTGACGACCGCACTACTGATCAAAGTCCAGTGGTGGCTTTTGGAGCATTGATTTAGCTAACCCTACATTAATTACGGCACTAGTTAATACAAATCTCTTGGCGCTTGCCACTGCCACCTGATTAGTGGTTAGTGGTTACCAACTAATATTGCAACGATCCCCTCGTGCACCACGAGATACCTTTCCACTCACAAACGTGTCCTACATGTCGCCATCCAAGATCTCACACCACCCAGCCACGTGGATGCTCCACTCCATCCCCAAATTAGGAATGACAAAAATATCAGTAACCGTGGATATCCGCTCGAATTCGGTCTAATCGGATAGGGTAAAATCCGAACCCGAAGGACATTTAGTGGGTATGGGTAAAACCCAAACCCTAATATATATTGCGGGTAATAGGTGGGCATGGGTTTCTCACTATCCAACCCGAACCTGCCCGATTATACACATGCATATGTACTTTGTCTAGAAATAATAATTATTTTTCTCTAACATATTTTATATTTAGCATATAAATAAAATATTTTTCATGAAATTGTGTTGTTTTAATTAATTTTCTTCATTCTAGTGAATTATTGTCATACTTTTCCTCTTACGTAATGTAAGAATACGTGTGAATGTTAACATATTGGTTAGAGTTATGAAGAGAAATTGTTATCCATGAATAATCATGGATACCGGAAATTCGAACGGGTATGGGCATGATTTTGATTTTGATTTTCTACCCATTCATATGTGGGTATATATATAGGTATAGGTAAAACTCGAACTACTTTGGATAGAGTAATGGATATGCATTATCCGCCCCGAACCACCCATCGCCAACCCTACCCCAAATCAACCCGCCCTACTAGCTACTACTCCATTATCATTCTACAATCATTCTCCACCCCCTCCCAACTTGACTGACTAAATTTCACATTTGATTATGTATGCTGAATCGCGGGTCGACAAGTATGCAATCGTTGCATTGATGCAATGATATTTTGTATAGTAACATCGATCAACATACGCAAAGATAAGATTAATAAGGTTAAGAACAATTTTACAACAATATAAATGTAACTGTTCAATTTGATTATCATGCATTCAATAGACTAAAATATGGAACGTTTGAATAATTAACCCGATTTTTTTACAACCATTCCCCCCCTCTTGTAGCATTGTATTTAGTTATCTATAATGAACTGACGAGTATAACAAACACGAGCCACCATTTTTTTTTTTTTTGTAGTTTTCTTAGCATGTGATTGTTGAATTGCCATAATGATCGATGTCAGTACGTGTAAACTAGTTTTCATCCATCTGATTGTTGGATTGGTGCAATGATAAAAAAAAAAAATTATAATGACGTCAATTTATCAAATGTGATTGTTGTATATACAAAATGTAATCCAACAACATCAAAAACAACCTGGGAGTGATTACCATGTTTGAACAATCAAAGCTTTCATTTTACCCCGCAATCCTCAGCTACTATTGCTAATCTCTTCCGTGAAAGTCGAGTGACATAGCACTCTCATATATGCACACAAAAACATTGAACCTATTTGTAAAAATTAAACAAGTATAGGTATCAAAATGCAATACAACAAAAATCTTAGGTACTAAACATAATTTTTCATCGGGACTTATACGCAAAAAAAAAAGTACTGAATCTAATTAAATTGATCAATAGTAAACAACCCGTAGATTTGGACAAAATATTCATGAATTTGGACAAAATTATCATCAGATATGAAAGTACCGCGAGCTTATCTTTTTCAACACACCAAAAAAACAACGAACCATAAGCTTATCACCATAAACCGGCGGCGGATTGGGGCATTAGAAAACACAGTTGTCCCAGTTGTCGTCCCCGTCTTTGTTGGCGTCTGAAAGTAGTAAATATTGCAAACCAACCACGTTACAACTTACATGTCGATCAGCAAGTCAACACGTGGGGATAGCCGGCTTTTTCTCTCGCAAACTTTGACCCCCCGCCACGACGACAACCCACAAACAACAACAGTAAGTTTTTTTTTTTTAATAAGATTACAACAGAGACGAGTACAACAACACAATAATTAAGCAGCCGTACACGTCGACCCAGCTGCCTATAAATAATAGTAATCCCCCTAAACTGCCTCTCTAAGCCATTTATATTATTAGCCGATAAACAAATAAACAGTCTCCCTCTCTCTCTTCTTCTCTCTCGCTCTCTCTCTTCGCTGATCACAGATTCACAACAGAGATGATGACTGTCAGGAGGAATAACGGGGAGTCGCCGGCGGAGAGGAAAGGGTATGTGCATAGCCAGGTGCTGCGGATTCGGGAGGAGGATTCGCATGTGGGCCAGGATTTCCTTGACGTTTTAAAAGGCTCCGGCTCCGGCTCCGGCGCCGGGGTTGACAATAGTAACTATAACTTGATGATCAAGAATATGGTGGCTGCGGCAGCTTCGTCGCCGGTGATGAATGATGGAGTAGTGGTGTTGTTGACGAGACCGCTGTTGCCTTCCTCCCCTCTTAGCCGTAAGACCACCGTCAATTGATTAATTAATCGGGCCCCCGTCACAGGTACAAATTTGTTCCTTCGTTTTCCTGTTCTGTATATGTAAGTCTTAGTTTTCATCAGTTTTCCGTGATTTAAAATGGATTTTGATCGTTGAGATGATTTTTGTTTCTGCGTGCAGGGCAGAAGAACAGAGAGAGATCGATTGGCGGATGAGGGAGTTGGTGTTTATGTTCTTCTTTTTGCTTGTACAATTTTTACCTAGCTATGCTCTAGGTCGTGTCATCCTGTTTTGTATTGGTTTTTTTCTTTTCTTTTTTTGTCTGGTAATATGAGAGCAAGAAAGAAAGGGAGAGGATGGTAGTAATGTAATTAGTACGTGGAAGTCGTCCGTTCTTGTATATTGTACAGAACTGAGATGCTATTTTCTCTTTGACCAAAACCAAAAGAGACCTATATATGCTCCCTTTGTGTTTATCTATTTTGTAAATATTATAGTTTCTATTTTTCTATTCTGTCTTAGTGTATGCTCTCAAATTATTGGTCCAAAAAAAAATTGATTTCTCATGAATACTCGACAAATTCATAAGAATTAATCAATCGTATTTATAATTATATTGATGATCACTAAGACAATCAAAATAGTAGAATAAGACAACCAAGGTCGCACCAGGCTGACTCCATTCCTTAACACTTCCATGAGTTCCATACCAAACCTTCTGCCGGTAGATGGATATATGTTGTTGATTAGTCAAATAATTATGCTTTTTGGCTCGATGATTTTTGCCTAAAAGTCTGGGGGGGGGGGGAGGAAATAAGCAATTGGGCTCGGATTCCCTTCTTGGTTGGTTTTAACGGACTGGAACAAGTTGGGCCCTTAGAGCCCACTTGGACCAGATATATGTCGATCCACATCTGAGCCCATTCCTGCCACCAGGCTTTAACTGAACTACTCAACTTAGGCGAGTTTGTGGCTTGGCTCTCCTCTTGCCACTCACCTCCTGATTTTGCCCCAACCTCAATTGGGATTTTCATCACTCAATTGTTATTTCGAGTCGTAATAAAATGAAATTATTTAAAACTAGGGGATTTGATCACTTAACCACTATGATTAGGGTTTCGATCCTTGCCCTCATGAATATGGAAGTCTCTTTGCAACCATTCATTTATTGTTTCGTCATAGACAACAAAAGAAACATTAGTCCTTATTATTGACGAAGAACAGCTCAAGAAATTAAGGGACGAATTTACTAAGTTGAGGCAAGGCAGGCTAGTATCACAACAAGAGAGAAAGAAAGAAGTTTTGAGGTGTCCCTTTCTGCATGCAAAAGCAACCACTACTGAAGAACAAGAAAAGGTCGTGCTTACTGCTTAGATCTGGACCACATGGCTCTGCTTTGCTTTGGGATAGGGAATGATGAACAAGAACAAACACAATTTGGCTCTTTATTATTGGACTCGGCAAATGATAATGATAGTCTAATCGACTAGAAATGGCATTTAGCAGAAAGATTGTTTCGTTTTCAGGAGGGGACTTAATAATTTGGACGGGAGAAGAAGGGGGCAGTCGTACGAGTAGGAGAGGTTTGAGGTTGCCAACTGACCTATAGATGAACCCGATCGAGGGGCCGGGGGCAACCTTCATTAATGGCGGTGCCTCTTTCATGCATGTTTGTTTTTGGGGTTTTGGAGGCATTCTTGTTCTTGTTCCATGAACCTGAAATCATTCTGCAATTTGGCCAGGAGAAGATGTTCAGACTCGAGAGAGGTGATGGTGATAGTGATTGGGGTATGTCGGTATTTGATTATCAATCAATTTGTTACTCTTTGAACAGCAAAATTTATCATATTTTCTAAGGGTAATAAGAAAAACCATCTTGATATTTTTTATATAATAGGATTGTTGATTGAATATTTATCCAGTAAGTTTTGTTTGGGAATATTTATGGGTCCTAGATTTTAATTCTAGAGGTTTCATTTGTCCAATATGTTAGACATCCCGGTAATGACATTTTGGGTTGGTTTGGTTTTGGTGATAGTTAAATTGATGCATTGTAATCAATGCATGCATAATAACATACATGTATATAAGAAAATTGGTGTATTGTAGTTTACATCGTTTGGTTGTTTATGATAGTTATTGTAGTATTTAAATAAGTTATATTCCTTTTTTGGGGTGAAATATCAATTTTAACCTTTGTTTTCAATGTAAAAAAGCAACACACATAAGGTAGGGACACAATTGGAAGAAGAAAAAATCCCAACAATCTCATGCTATCATGTAATCTCAAATTACTCAAGAGTTTAATATCATGGTATCGGATCCAAAGTCAAAGCAATAGAATACTGAAATAGGAGATACCATAACGTCTGAAAATTCAGGAAAAGATTACATGCTTGTCAAACAATGAGTACAAATATTGTGGAAATTTAACTAGAGAGAGAGTTGTATGTAAATCGAGAACTAGAGTCTAGAGGTGAGGAATTCTTTACCTATTAATAATTTTGAGCCTTTCGTATTGGTAAGGGTTGAGCCCTTTTGTCTTAAGTTCTAGTTGGAGCATCTAGCTATTGCCTAACTATTTTGGTTGTTTATTATAGACAAAAATATAGAGGCAGTATACTACTATTCGTAAATTTGAGACTGAAAAAGGTTTTATTATCGATATTATTATGTTCATTACTCACGACACGTCAATATATCACCTGATTTTCGGGCATGAAAACAAAACAACGTAGCATCGTCTTTATAAATGGTTGGTTAATCCTTACACATTAATATTTATAAATGTTTGACATCAACATTTGCGAATTGTCTATTGCAAAAACTCTTATTATGTAATAATTTACAAAGCAAAATTGAAAATGAACAATAAACATATATCCCTGATCATTGTTTAACCAGAACTGGAAGCCAGACTAGTCATAGACATATATATTAGTGAAAAAGAATGTGTGGTTGTCTCCCCTATGGCTTAAAGAAGATTGGTGATGATAATAATAAGCATGGCAATAGAACCATAATTGCATTTGTGGGCCGTGATGATCTGGGCCCAGGTAAAGCCACAACTGTTTCCCTGGAATTCTGCTGCATATCATCTCATGCACCCAGCCACCCACCAGACCAGAACCACAGATCATATACACAAACACAACACATAATATCACTTTTTCTCTCGTGTGCATGTGAGCAAAGATCGCAAATGGCCTCCAATCTGATTTTTTAATTGAATCCACTCCCGTCCCGATATATCACTTTCTTATGCCCTGTCCTCGTTAAACGACATTGCTCTCCTCATGTGATCCTATATGAATTATTGGTAGGAGTCTGAAACCCTCTCTGTATCTTCTGTATTTGTCAAACAAGACTGCGGTAGTATCGTACTATTACTATGGCGCATTATAGCTTCTAATGCGTCGAGAGAACGGTAATCTACTTTACTTCTATTTCTAAATTACTACGAATACTACTAAACTGGCTTATTATTTATTGACGTATCAAAACCAAAGAACAACGTACATATTTATAGGACTACTCTCATAACTCTTTCCCTCTCAAATAAGGTAAACTAATCCTAACCCAACAAGTAAATACTAACTTCCTCAACAAGACACAATAAACTAATACGAACCCAATAATTAACTAATAATATGTTCCTAATTACTAATCCCACTTGACATAAGGCCCACCGGGAGTTATAATGCACCATACTATAGGTGATTATATACCATTAGTGCAAATTGAACTTCACATACAAAAAAAAAATGTGTGGCACTGTACAGAGGCACTAAACCAAACTACAATTTAAGAACAAAATGGATAATGATGAGTATATCTGTATATGTCAAGATACCATTCGGTCTATGTGCTTCGGTTGATGCTAGGATTTTCAAGGCTTAGGCTTAACCTACAAGGGAAGTCCTTTGTCCTCCAAGATAGTGTGGGTTGAAAGTTATAACGAAAGAAGTAATTCTTAGTAGAGAGAATTTCTACCTTATTAAATGTGACCATCTTTTCAAGATATATCGCCTGATGGGTCAATCCTAACATCCTTCCTCTATTCTCGGAGACTCTAATCGTCACTTTTGATTAATTGTACTTTACAAAATTAGAATCCTAGAGCACACGAGGTACATATCCCCGTAAAATGCAAATGTAGACTCTTTCATTGTCTTTCTTCGGGGCCTAGGCGCGCGCCTAACCAGTACCTCTTCTAAATTCTAACATGTAATTTTCTTTGACTTAAAAATATTATTATTTGTTGAATCGGTAACTTAAATTTATGTCCTCGCACTACTATGGTCATGGTATGGATAAGTTTCTTATGCTTTGTGGAAAAAGGATTTATTTTGTCATAGATAGAATACGTAATTACAACTTTACTTAACTCTACAATAGCACCACTAGTAAAATTGTTACCAATAATTTTGTACAAACTCGATTTTTTCTTTTGTTAAACCCTAGCTTTTCCAAATCGCCAAAGTCGTTCAATATCTTTTTAATTAACAATTGAGCTTTTTTTGTAAGTCGTTGGTCTTCTCTATCAAACAAATCTTTATATTTCAGATTTCAAATTAATATCAATCATATACAATTCTAAGTAAATACAAAGAAAGACTAACGAAGATCGACTAATGAAATTCTCCCCTATTAGCCCACCAATCATCCACTCCAAGTACATGTTCTCGTGGGTGAGTCACTATTTTATTATATCGCCTTTCGAGTTTTGAGTATATAATATTCTCGATATGAAATCCATGTCCAAACCAACCAAAATGCAAGAGTGTTACAACAAACAAACAATGAGTAGACAACTAAGAGATAAAGATAGATTTATAATTAAGGAAATTTTTTTCCGGCGAAATACTTAACACAACTTGTGGGGTCTGGAATGTTCAATAAAAGATTAAATGTATTTAAGGACTAAACAACAAACTTTAAGTAAGCAAACCCCATTTTACAGGAAGGTCACAGAAACCAAAGACAGCAACTACACCAACTAATGAAGCAGGCCACCACATAGAGAACATAAACCACATTTTCCTCCAAATTAACTTAGATTTAAGAAAAATAAACATAATTATTTAGGATATAGACATTGGAAATCAACAATGGTACTACTACTATACCAAGTCATATAAAGCCTTGCTCACAAGAGAATTATATTTTTAGTAGGCATGTTAGTCGGTTTGGTTATAATTGTTACTGTTTATTCGATTATCGGTTAACCGTTACACCATTTGTATTTATTGCTAACCTCATTGTTTATATGATTTGGTTAATCAATAATCGGTTATTGGTTAATTCTTCGGTAAAGCGTCTAACCGACCAGCAATGTCTTGTAACAGTTAATCAAAATTTTTTGTCAAAAATTATCTGTTATTTTTTTCAAATCCCGATGATTGGAACCCTTTACTCTAGCATTACCACCTCCGATGCACAAATGCAGAAGATTACCACGATTTTGGGTATGCAGCCACAACTTTTTCAGAGATGGACATCCAATTTGTTTAGAATTTTTGGGTCAAACTCAATCTAATGGATGACAATGAAGACGAGGCCAAATTATAAAGCCAGTAACCATTGATGTATATGAACGAGAAGGAAAAATGGTGACAAAACACGTGGTAGATCCACACTTAGTGAGGCTCTAAGTGGTGGAGGAATCGACTTTGGTGTGACAGTGGAGCTAACGGATTTGCTTGGCAAAGTAAATGATGAAGGTTCTGGTAGCGAGAGGGGTTCCAATGTGTAGGTAGGTAAGGATTTTTTTCGTGGCGAGGTCTTTGAAGAGCAGTAGAATTAGGGATTTGAGATTTGATTGTCGCTCGTGCTGGCATTGAGAGAAGAAAGCGAAGAGACGAATGAGAAGAATGATGAGTGTAAACTGAGTGAGGGAAGCCATTGATTGATTAATGTGGCGCGCTCTTTGCCGTATTTCCTCCAACAGAGGCCTTAAGATCTTTTCAGTAGTCTAACCTTAATGCCTACGTTTCAATTGAAGAATCGACAGTGCTCTTCACCTCTTTCAATTTTAGGATTCACGGTGGGGGGGGGGGGGGGGGGGGAAGACCCAAATTGTTGCGGCATGAAGGAGATTGTTTATTCGAAGTTTGAGAGTTTGTTTGGGAGAGAAGTGATCATTATTGGAGAGAGAAGCATAGTTATTTATACTCGATTAGTTGTTGGTTAACTGTTAACATACTATTTGATTATCGATTACACCAGAGCAATTTCATCTTACCGATAACCACACTATTAACCATCGGTTTTCGGTTAGTTTAGTGGTCATCCACTAGCCGGATAACCTAATATCACCCTAATTTTTAGTTTTGTGTATAAGTGAGTATTTCATACACCCTGAAAAACAAATAGCGTTTTATAGGTCATAAAATAGGTAAATTTTAGAATATATGGATTGCCATGTTATGCTGATTTTGTAACCGCAGCTAAGAGTATGCAATAATTTGATACACACCGAACCTGCTCTTTGGTTCTAAGTGATTTCGTTCCTCTCACTTTGTTCGAGCTACTTCTTTCCAAAGTACACATGTTTGGCATTCACCGTTTTTGACAAACGCAGTGAAGGTAATCACCGCGTTTGATAAAAACGGTGAACATTTCACCGTTTTAAATAAAAACGGTGATGCCTTCACCGCGTTTAACAAAAACGGTGAAGGCTTCACCGCGTTTAATTAAAACGGTGAAGGCTTCACCGTTTTAAACTGAAACGGTGAAGACTTCACCGTTTTTATTAAACGCGGTGAAGGAGCTGACGTGGACAAACGCGGGGTATTCACCGCGTTAGACAAACACGGTGAATACCCCGTGTTTGTTTACGTCAGCGATCCGGGCCAATTTGCTTTCACCGTGGCCGTTGGATGCGGTGAGACGCGGATCGTGGTTTTCTTCCCACGATCCGACGCCTCACAACACGCCACGTCCCCTCGACATACACCGCGTTTGTTGACAGC
The DNA here is from genome assembly GCA_946122785.1 of Linum tenue. Lineage (NCBI taxonomy): Eukaryota > Viridiplantae > Streptophyta > Magnoliopsida > Malpighiales > Linaceae > Linum > Linum tenue. The sequence continues at coordinate 10,947,747 of CAMGYJ010000002.1, read as the reverse complement.
GGTGAGTTCACCGCGTTAGTCAAACGCGGTGAAGGCGCTCCAATTGAATGCTGCGCAGGCGCCTCCCCCCTTCCCCCAACTATAAATACCCCCTTCCCCTTTCACTTTCAACTCACCCCACAAACATTTCACTTCTTTCTCCCTCAATTTATCCGCTCTAGTCTCGTTCTAAGTATGCTCTGTGGTTGCGGCTAAGTCCGATCTTCCACATCAGAAAGAATTACTAGAGTTTGACCCTAAAGCCCCCGTCCCTTACAAACCTAAAATCGTCGAACCTCTGTCCGGCCTACGCCAAAAAATGGACGAAGAGGCTCTTCGTGTAGGTTTTTGGTTTATGAATTTTTTTAATCGAAACAATTTAATTTTTTGTTTTTTTATCAAAACAATCTCTGATTTCATTACTTTTTTATAGATGGGTGCCGAGATATACGATCCTCGATTGTATATCCATTATGGCCCAAGGGATGCGAGTCTCTTAACCGATCAAGAAGCTCATCGCTCCCGTGCTATTTGGGATAACTATCCGGTAATTTTTTGAGTATTCTTGCTTTATTTTATTATTTTCTAAGGTTTTATTTTGCTTTATTTAATCTAATAAATTGTTATTTTCCCTATTTGTTTTAGGAATCGCTTGTTCCCGTGGTTCATAAAGGGACCAATAACTTGCCCGCTTGGCATCCAAGGTTGGAGCCCTACATAGCGAGGACCGGTTTGGGAATGTTGCGCCATTTCTTGCGGATCGAGATCGACAACGATCTGCTTACGGAAATGGCGGAACGATGGCGTCCCGAAACCCATACATTCCACCTTCCGGAGGGGGAAATGACGATCACCCTCAAAGACGTGGCGATCCTCACCGGGCTTCCTATTTCTGGAGATGCAATCATTGGTTCCACGACCAAACCCGAAGGAGGTTGGGGGCCGCTCATACGTGATCGTTTGTGCTTCGACATGCCGACCACCACACCAATTCAAGGACGGGGGCATCCACCGTTGAATGCGGGGCAAGTGTCGGTCCCGTGGCTGGTATCTCACATCCAGCAAGAGGTGGAAATCAATGACGAGACACCGGAAGAACAAGTCGAGCGCTACGCCCGCATCTACCTCATTGGTTTGGTGGGTGGATTTTTGTTCCCCGACAAGTCCAACCGGTGGATTCAAGGCATATGGTTGCCATTGCTCACTGGTGACTGGGATGCAATTGGAGAGAAGAGTTGGGGATCGGCCGTGCTAGCGGGCGTATACCGGGAGCTGTGTACTTGCTCGAAGGTTGGGGCAAAGCAAGCTGGTGCTGCGATGTTCATCCTGCAACTGTGGGTATGGGAGCATCTCCCGATGTTCGCACCTCCCTGATCGAATGTTATTCTCGATTTCAGACCACTCTGGCCCCCAAGCAGGCCATTCAACACCATCGGCTGGTTGAGGAGGTTGCGAGTATTTGTCCCATCCTGCACTACTCGATCCACCGTAGTTGATTGAACCACCACCCTCCCCGTAACCTCCTGTATAACCACCGCCTTGGTAGTTGCTCGAACTACCACCCCATTCGTACCCTCCTGCAAAACCATCATCATAAGAATACTGGTGAGAATGAGATTCACCGACCGCCTCGGTCTCAACATACACCTCTGCAAGCCGGACTTGGTTATCGCTTAGGAACTGTAACATCATCGTAACCGCGTCATCATCGTTTATGACAACTTCTTGGAACACGAGCCCGCCAGCACTCATGTCTGGATACCGGTAAGTAATTTTGCCAAGTCTCGTCTGTCCGCTCGTACAAACCCTTTCTGCACAAAGATCACAGAGTTCTTGAAAATTGAATCGGGAACCAATGTTCAGCATAATGGATTCGCCGTCCTCATAATCAATGCCTATGTCAGAGTTTGTCACCCTTCCATTCCACCGAATAGTAAGATGAAACTTCTTGAATTTACCCATATCTACAAATCGAGGATAAGTATCTATTAGCTTAAAGACAGTAAAATTAACCAAAATCATATTGTACAACTAATATTATCCATCTCATAACTAACGAACATAAATTCAACTAACTAACAACAACATAATACGAAAATTAAATCATACTATAACTAACGAACATAAATTCAACTAACTAACAACAACATAATACGAAAATTTAATCATACTATAACTACTAAAAACATAATTAGACTATAATACGAAAAGAGACATACCAAAAAATGTCTGTTCTGTGTATTATGCTCGATTTATTTGCTGAAATTTGAAGAAGGGGGGAGTGGTAAGTTTTTGCTTCTGCTGGTGGGTTGGTATTTATAGGAAAATTTGCTACTATTCACCGTTTTTGTCAAACACGGTGAACACCATCACCGCGTTTGTCTCAAACGGTGAATACTAGGTAGGTGTGACCTAATTTTGACCTACCAGGGGTGGGAAACGTGGGAAACAATCACCGCTTTAGGCAACCACGGTGAATGTGTTCACCGTTTTGCACTAAAACGGTGATGTAATCACCGTTGTTGACAAACGCGGTGAATACTTCACCGTTTTTTATAAAAGCGGTGAATACTTCACCGTTTTAGTTTTAAACGGTGAAATATTCACCGTCTTTGTCAAACGCGGTGATTACCTTCACTGCGTTTGTCAAAAACGGTGAATGCCAAACATGTGTACTTTGGGAAAATTTTTTATAACTTATGTATTTTGGGAATTTTTTTTAAGAACGTGTGTACAGTGGGATTTTTTCCCCCTTTTCGCCCCATTATAAAACCTTCTTTCTCACATCTCTCTCTCTCTCTTCACAGAACTCTCATTTTCTCCTTCCCTTTCCCCTTACTCGCCTCCCTCCACCTTCTTCTTCGTCTTCATTCTTTGACCGCTGGTCCAACTCACTCTCAAGCACCTACTTCAGATCTCTCTCTCTCCCTTCAATGTCAATAAATCCACCCCTCACTTTCCCCCCGAACTAAAACACACTCTCCCGACTGCGAATCTTTCCAAACTCTATCACCCATTCCTTGCTTCTTCCTCCTTATTGTTCCAATGGCGGAGGGAAGCAGCACAGAGGCCACCAAGCCATTGCCGGAGGCAGAGAAGAGGAAAGACCAGACCCTCCCGTTCCACAAACTGTTCTGCTTCGCCGACAAGTACGATTGGATGCTAATGGCCTGCGGCAGTATCGGAGCCATCATCCACGGCTCCTCCATGCCAGTCTTCTTCCTCTTGTTCGGCGAAATGGTTAACGGCTTCGGCAAGAACCAGTCCGATTTGCCCACCATGATCCACGAAGTCTCCAAGGTTCAGTACCGTCGCCCGCTCTCTCTATATCTCTGTTTGATTAGATCTCAGATCTCTGTCCTTCTCCTCTGTACTAATGGTGTTTGTTTTTTATGGAATCGCAGTACGCTCTCTACTTCGTCTATCTCGGCCTCATTGTTTGCGTATCATCCTACGCAGGTAAATAAACAAAAAAAAAAAAAATGTTAAGAAAAAGAAAAATGTAGTTCCCGTTTCGGTTTTGCTCTTTTGTCACGTTGCTTGCGCAACTCACTGAACCATGGTCCAATTGGGACTGGACCATGGTTGAGAGCAGCTCAACTCAATTCACGTGTGCTTTTGATTTCGTTCTTCTTCATCTTCTTATTCACTGTCGATTTCAGTAGCCGTTAATTCATTGATTTTGATTTTTTGTTGTTGTTGCAGAGATTGGTTGCTGGATGTACAGTGGGGAGAGGCAAGTGAGCAGCCTGAGGAAGAAGTATTTGGAAGCGGTGCTGAAGCAAGACGTGGGGTTCTTCGACACGGATGCGAGGACTGGGGATATAGTGTTCAGTGTCTCAACAGACACTCTCCTAGTCCAAGACGCCATTAGTGAGAAGGTTCTTCTTCTGTGATTCTCTTCTTCTTTCTTATTATTAATGGATTAAATTAATGGGTTCTCTTCCCCTCTCTCAGATCCCTTCCCCACCTCATTTATATTCTACTGCCCTCTTCTTTCTCTTTCCATCTGTCGCCATCGCTTCGTTACTCCATTTCCTGCATTTCAATTCACTTCCCCTTTCTTTTCCTTATCAACAATTTGTACTACTAGTACTGGTGGTAGGCGAAATCTAGCGCTTGTTTATCCGAGTCGGAATAGAACAGAGGGTATTTTGAAAAAAGAAATGGAAAGAAAATGACTCGGATGATTCGTGATTGATGGATAGGCTAATTCCTTGTATATATCTTCTTCCATTAATGAGAGGGTTCCAAAGTTCCAATCGGAGATCTATTTGTCGCGGCTTAGGTTAGCAAAATTCGACACACCATGCGCCGCCGCGAGCGTTTTGTGCTTTTCTTTGGCGGGTTGTTACTTTTAGGGTCCGTCGCTGATTGAGTTCTTCTTTTGGGAATTTTGGATAGGTGGGCAATTTTATACATTACCTGTCGACGTTCCTAGCGGGGCTGGTGGTTGGTTTCGTGTCAGCATGGAGGCTAGCGCTGCTCAGTGTGGCGGTGATCCCCGGAATAGCATTCGCCGGCGGGCTCTATGCCTACACTCTCACCGGACTTACCTCCAAGAGCCGGGAGTCGTATTCTCAGGCGGGCATAATTGCCGAACAGGTGAGGGTTTTATTGTGTTTGAGCATAGTATAATTGTATTCATGATGATGAAGATAACGATGGTGATGGCTCCCTGTGTCTTTCTTTTTTGGATTGATGGTGATTCTACCTTCTTTTTTCTCCTGTGTGTGGAGCACTCTTTTCTGTTCGGAAACTTGTCTGGATTCATTTATCTTTTTTGGATTAATGACAAAAATGCACACAGCTGTCTGTTTATAATCATGGTTTTTGGTTTCTTCTCTGGATTTACGCTGAGCATGGCAAGCAGTCATATAGTGCTGGTTGTTGCCCTTTTTGAGCTGGCTCTTTCCCGTGTGTATCAAATGATGGCTCAGGGCACCTGCATTAGACTTTTCCCTTCTTTTGGTGGCGTCCTGTAGTTGTTTTTTCCCCACCACTCTGCTTGAGTTTTGTGCTTTCAGTTTTTCTCAATTTCAAGCTTGTTGACAGTAGGTATTGAACTGAATTTTGAACGGAATGTTCGTTGGTTGCAGGCCATTGCACAGGTTCGGACAGTTTACTCGTATGTTGGGGAGAGCAAAGCCTTGAATTCCTACTCAGATGCGATACAGAACACCTTGAAGCTTGGTTACAAGGCTGGAATGGCCAAAGGGTTGGGGCTTGGCTGCACATATGGCATAGCTTGCATGTCATGGGCCCTTGTGTTCTGGTATGCCGGTGTTTTCATCAGGAACGGTCAGACTGACGGAGGAAAGGCCTTCACTGCAATTTTCTCTGCCATTGTTGGTGGAATGTAAGCACAATGCTTCAAATCTTCAGTGCTGGACACAATTGAGTTCAATTAGTTTTTTCTTCTAATGGCATAATTTGTGTTTTGTTACAGGAGTTTAGGGCAGTCGTTTTCGAACCTTGGTGCCTTCAGCAAAGGTAAATCAGCTGGATACAAGTTGATGGAGATAATCAACCAAAAGCCTTCCATAGTCCAGGACGCATTGGATGGGAAATGCTTGGATGAGGTTACCGGGAATATCGAGTTCAAGGGTGTGACTTTCAGCTACCCATCTAGGCCAGATGTTATCATCTTCAGAGATTTCTCAATCTTCTTCCCTGCTGGCAAGACTGTTGCTGTTGTTGGTGGCAGTGGGTCAGGGAAAAGCACTGTTATTTCCCTAATAGAGAGGTTTTATGATCCTAGTCAGGGTAATTTAACCACTCCAGATCAACTCATAGTACATAATTGATCTTAATCGTCAAAATTTGATGGATGATATTTCTTGTTTGCTTGGCGAGCAGGACAGGTTTTGCTGGATAATGTGGACATAAAGAGTCTGCAACTCAAGTGGTTACGTGATCAAATCGG